>JACEIK010000124.1:543410-562781 GCA_018107945.1 Datura stramonium | reverse complement strand
CTCTTCTGTTTTGCTGCGAATTCTCTGGAAATTTTAAGGATAATGACCAATTAAAACCGAAGTGGGGCTTTATATACTTGGGCCTGGACAGGCCCAACGTATCACGGAGCCAACGCGGTGGCCCCGTCTCCGTGACACGACGCCATCGCGGAGGGGCTCTGCCCCGGTGCCTTCCGTGGTGGTTCGACAGGATTTTCGTCTGATCTTTTCCCAGGCTTTTTCCCAACACGTATGAATTTCAAATATGCTCAACTAACGTGCGAGTAGGCCAACTAGATGCCGGGAATCTTACGGGGTGTAACAGGCCGGTGCCTTGTCTCGACCAATATTTCACTCTTAGAGGCTTGCAGACTATAGTTTATAGTTAGTGGTGCATTGTTGGCCGTGTGGGGCCCATATGTGTTATGATTTGAGTATTGGCCACGTGGGGCCTAGTTATGATACCTGTTAGACAGCATGGTGGTCTTGTCGGCCCACATAGGATGTTATTGTTATTGCACCAGTTGGGTTAGCTATTTTTGTGCAGGTTTGTATTGCGACTTTCTCGGCCTGAGGATACGCTTATAACCAAGATATAGCCATTTGTTTTCTTTCTATGTGCTGCTGGCATACACCAGAAGTGTATGTGTCCAGCTAGGTCAGCTCAGAGTCTAGTGTGGCATTAGGTGCCAGTTACGCCTCCCAAGGTGGGGCGTGACAAAACAAATTTATGAAGGAGTGACTGACTCCAAACTGAAACAAGCATACTAACTGAGTTGACGCAACTAGGATGCAAATTTTAAAACATAAATAGAGTTGATGAGTACACAAGTTAATAGAGTTTTGAGGTGGAATTTGTTATCTGATGCTGAAACTGGTCTGGAAGGGAATAAATCGGGATATTTATCCATCATGTCTGCTTCATCTTCTCATGTGGCCCCCTCAACTAGCCGGTTCCTCCACAAGACTTTTACTGAAGCGACCTCCTTTTTTCTCAACCTATGAACCTGAGGGTCTAGGATCTGAACAGGGACTTTCTTCATAAGAGAGACTATCCTTCACTTCCACTCTGTCTAGTGGCACAACTGAGGTCAGATCACCGATTCACTTCTTCAACAGTGACATATGGAAGATTGGGTATACAGATGCTAACTTTGAAGGTAACTCTAATTCATAGGCCACATTGCCAATCCGCCTCAGAATCTTGTAGGGTCCTACATACCTTGGACTGAGTTTTCCTTTCTTATCAAACCTCATCACCCCTTTCATAAGTAAAACTTTTAGATAAACCCAATCATCCACAGTAAATTCTAGTTCTCTTCTCCTCACATCTGCATATGATTTCTGTCGACTCTGAGATGTTTTCAACCTTTCTCTGATAAGTTGCACTTTCTACATAGACTCATGAACTACATCTGGTCTTATCAAAGTGGCTTCGCCAACCTCAAACCACCCAAGAGGAGATCTACTCCTCCTACCATATAATGCCTTAAACAGGGCCATCTAAATACTGGAGTGGCAGTTGTGGTTATATGCAAACTCGATGAGAGGTATGTGATCATTCCAACTACCCTTGAAGGAGATCACACAAGATCTCAACATGTATTCTAAGGTCTGAATAGTCTGCTCAGCTTGTCCCTCTGTCAGAGGGTGAAAAGCTATGCTGGGCTTGACCTGAGTACCAAGTCCTTTATGAAATGACTTCCAGAAATGTGAGGTGAACTGGGTACCTCTATCTGAAATGATGGACAGGGGAACCCCATGCAATCTGACTAACTCCCAAATGTATAGCCTAGCATAATCCTCAGTTGAGTCTATAGTTTTAACTGGTAGGAAATATGATGACTTAGTCATTCGATCTACTATCTCCCAAATGGAATCATGTTGTCGACAAGTGCAAGGTAAACCTGTAATGAAGTCTATGTTCACTTCTTCCCACTTCCATGTGGGTATGTTGATATCCTGAGTCATACCCCCAGGTCTCTGATGTTCAACTTTAGCCTACTGGCAGTTCGGACACTTAGCCACAAATTCTGCAATGTCCCTCTTCATGCCATTCCACCAGTAGATTTCCCATAGGTCACGGTACATCTTAGTGGCACCTGGGTGGATAGAATATCTGGACCTATGTGCTTCCGCCAATATCCGCTGTCTCAAGTCATCTATGTTAGGAACACAAAGTCTACCCTGGTAATGAAGCACACCATCTCCCATTTGGAGAAAGCCTCCACTTTTTTTCTTAGGACTGTTTCTTTCAGTTTGAGGATTATGAGGTCGTCATCTTGCTTTGACTTGACCTCTACTACCATTGAGGATTCTGACCCACTCTAAATTACAACTCTGCCCTTAGCTAAATCAACTAACTACACCCCTAATCGAGCTAACCTATGAATATCCTTTGTTAACTCTTTTCTGCCCTCTTCAACATGAGTAACGCTCCCCATGGACATTCTGCTTAAGGCATCCGCCACCACATTTGCCTTGCTCAGGTGGTATAGCATACTCACTTCATAATCTATCAATAACTTCATCCACCTTCTCTGAAAAAGGTTCAAATCCTTCTGACTAAACACGTACTGAAGGCTCTAGTGGTCGGTGAAAACATCTACGTGAACCCCATAAAGGTAATGCATCCATATTTTCAAAGAAAACACTACTGCTGCCAATTCAAGATCATGAGTCGGATAGTTCTTCTCATGAACCTTGAGTTGTCTAGAGAAATAAGCTATCATCTTACCCCGCTGCATCAGAACGCAATCGAGGCCATCTCGGGAAGCATCATAATAGACTATGAACCCATTTGTTCCTTCTGGTAAGGTCAAAACTGGAGTTGTAGTGAGTCGAGTCTTCAACTCTTGGATACTCTTCTCACATGTATCTGACCACTGAAACTTCACCTTTTTCTGATTTAGTTTAGTCAGAGGAGACGCAATATAAGAAAAACCCTCTACAAACCATCGATAATAACTAGCTAAACCCAAGAAACTCCTGATATCTGTTGGGGAAGTGGGTCTTGGCCAGTATTTCACCACCGCTATCTTTTGAGGATATACCTGAATACCCTCACCTGAGACCACATGACTGAGGAAGGCTACTAACTTCAGCCAGAATTCACACTTATTGAACTTAACGAACAATTGACGGTCTTTGAGAGTCTGCAATACTATCCTCAAGTGATTAGCATGATCTTCCTCATTTATGGAGTATACGAAAATGTCATTTATGAACACAATGACAAACATGTCCAGGTATGATTTGAATACCCTGTTCATCAGGTTCATGAAAGCTGCAGGGGCATTGGTTAGTCCAAACGACATAACCACAAATTCATAGTGACCATACCGAGTTCTGAAGACTATTTTCGGTATGTCATATTCTCTGACCCTAAGCTGATGATATCCCGATTTGAGATCTACCTTGGGAAAACAACTAGCCCCCTGAAGTTGATCGAACAAGTCGTCAATCCTGGGTAGGGGGTACCTGTTCTTGACTATAACTTTGTTTAGTTGATGGTAGTTGATACACATTCTGAGGGTACCATCTTTCTTTCGCACGAACAACACTGGAATACCCCATGGAGAGATGCTGGGCTGGATGAAGCCCTTATCTAGAAGGTCCTTCACCTGTTCCTTCAACTCCTTAAGCTTAGATGGGGCCATTTTGTAAGGAGGAATAGAGATAGGATGAGTGTCTGGAAGAAGGTCTATGCCGAAATATATTTTCCACTCGGGAGGGACTCTGGGAAGATCTTCGGGAAACACGTTAGGAAATTCACTGACAACTGGAAATGACTAAATAGTTGGGATCTCGGAGCTAGAATCGTTGACCCAAACTAGGTGATAAATTCACCGTTTTGAAATTATCTTCTTTTCCTTAAGGTAGGAAATAAACCGACCCTTAGGTGCTGAAACACTACCCGACCATTTATGACTGGCTCATTGGGAAATTGAAACCTGACGGCTCTAGTTCTATAATCGATTGAGGCAAAACTGGAATGTAACTAATCCATGACAAGAATGAGGTAGAAATAGACCATGTCTAACTCTACTAGATCAACTGGAATAACTTTACTCAACACTAGGACTGGGCAGTTTCTATATACCCGGCTGGCTCTAGCTAACTCACCAATTGGGGTAGAGACTGAGAATAGTTCTGAGAGGACTTCCGGGCTGATATTGAACTGAAAAGCTATGTAAGGAGTCACGAATGAAAGTGTGACTCCTGGATCTAGTAGGGCATATACATCTATATGGTAAATACGTAACATACCCGTGACCACGTCAGGTGAGCTTTCCTGATCCCGACGAGAAGACAAGGCACGAAAGCAGTTTTAGCGTTGATCGCTATCCGTACCTAAAGTATTACCCTGTTCAGATGGACAACCTACTGTGGATGCTAAAGTAATAAACTGAGTTTTCCCCATCCTGCTGACAGATACTCCTTTAGCTTGTGACCTAATTGCCCATATCCGAAGCAACCCTCTTTGCCTATGCTGCATTCACCTGAATAGTTCTTTTCACATTTAGGACAAGTTGGAAAGCAATTGTTGGATATGTGACCTTGGGACTGGGAGCCTGATGCTCCATCCCTTTAGCCCTTGCAGGATCAGAAAGAAGGAGCATTGGCTGATGTGGGTGCTGGAGGTCTCTGTTGTTGCTGATGTGGGTGACTATTGACACTTGACCTCTGCTGGCTATATTCAAACTTTCAGGTTCTGGCCTGCTTTCTTTCCCTCTCTATATTTTTCAATTTTTCTGCCTCTATCTGATGGGCATGAATAATGAGGCTGGAGAGGTCAATGTCTTTGATCAGCATCGCGGTTCTGCATTCTTTAAGCACCAACTCTGAAACCCCATTCACAAACTTAAGCATACGAGCGCTCGGCTCAACTACTATCTATGGGGCATACCTCGACAGTCGAGTGAACTCTAGTGCAGTCTTTTCCACTGTTCTGATACCTTGCCTCAAATTCATGAATTCAGCGACCTTGGCCTCAAATTCATGAATTCAGCGACCTTGGCCTCCTTAAATTCCCAAGGAAATAATATGCTGAGAAATGTCGTAGCAAACTCTTCCCACTCTACTGATCCGGCTTCAGCTAGCCTCCCTTCCTTCCACTAGTTGTACCAAATCTTAGCCACCCCTTTCAACTGGTAGGCAGCCAGATCAACACTCTCTACGGAACTAACACCCATAATCTGAGTGATCTTCCGCACCTCATCCATAAACTCCTACGGGTCCTCTCCTACCTTAGATCCATGAAAAGTTGAAGGGTTCATTCGGGTGAAGTATCAAACCCTGGAAGCTACTATAGACCCATTCACATTCACTGGAACCACCTGCTGGTTCACTTGGTTGGTCACAGTCTGAGCCAACACTGAATCGCCGCTCAAAATTCTGCAGAGGACACTTGATCGTCCTGAGGGGCTGCTGGAGTTGGTGGGGTAGGTCGGTTGGCATTGCCAGTTCTCCTTCCATTTCCTCATTTTGGAGACATATTATCACTGAAACAAATAGAGTACAAGTTAGGAGGACATTCTTGGGATTAAACTCAATGCACGATAAGGAGTATGAATAAAAGGAAAATTTCCTAAAAATGCCTTGTAGCATCCCCCTCATAAGTGTGGCGCGCTTCACACCCATGAAAAATGCTCTGCTTGACGTGGCTTTTGGACATCCTAGGATTCTCTAAACCTAGTTCTCTAATATCAAGTTTGTGACGACCCGAGTCTGCACCCTGGACACGACGCGGTAATTGGTGCCACAAGTGACCCAAAGTTAACCTATGGTCTGACATCACACTGTTAGACTAAGTAAACATAGCAGAAGCTGAAAACATAATTGAAATAACCGATGACTAAAATAAGGAATATTTGATAAAATACTAAAAACTTAAATAACAAAAAACAAGCTGGACACTATTATGTCTAAAAGCAAACTACTAACTGGCGAGTTGTTGGGACAAGCCCCCAGCTAACTCTAAAGTATGAACACAAACTGAAAGAAATGAAAACCTTGTCCTTGAACAATGAGGAATCACCACTATAAAGCTGCTGAAATCGTTCGAGGAGAATTACTGACGCTGCTTCAACTGAAAACCTGCACCTTTATCATAATATGATAGAACATGAAAATATGCATAAGTATTTTGAATGTACTGAGTAACTGAGATATAGATAAAGCATGGAAATAAGAAACTGAACTGAAATAACATGAAAAGACCAACTGATATTGAGTACTGATAGAAACTAAGCTATAACTGTGATAAGGTCAATAGAGACCCTGATTGACGATCATAAACATGTCCTGAATCTGAGTGACTAAATTGAGCTAACTGAGATTGAGCTGAACTGAATTGTACTGATAAGTGGGAGAGTATATAACCAATATATAACCATGTGAGCTAGACGTGGAGTCCAATATAGACCTTATCAGTGAGAGCCCACTGTACCTTACCAGTGTATAGTGACTAAGCTGGGTGATCACAAGTATGAGGCCCATTTGGGCCAATGACCTACGGTGGCAATGTAGTTCTGGGAACCTGAGTGCACTGGAACCCCAGTCCGCTCGGTGCTAAGTCCTACTCCCACTAGATAGTCCTAACTTGACTACTACACTGATAGCTCGAAACTGATGCCCTACACTAAGTCAGGAATACTTATCTGGAAGTAATTTGAGAGTCTGTAGGACTTGATAACTGAAAGGTAGTGTTCTAAGATTGGCCAGAGTTTCTTATCTGGAAGTGTCTTAACCGTCTAGAGAACGACCTGATAATTGATACTGGGGAGTGTTACTGAACTCCTCAAGAACTGAATATCGTCAAACTAATCAGCTGACTTACTAAAAGATACTGAAAAGGATAATTCCTGACTGAGGCTGAATGTAGCATGCAAACTGACTGTGAACCTATATGATGGTAATAACATCAAATTTGATGAATTAACCAAGTCAAGCAACATTTGTATCTAGACAATTATGCAAGACCGAGTTTACTGTATTCCTAGAACTAGGGCTAAAACAATATCACATGAAGAAAATAGAAACATGTTCACCAAGTGGTGGAAAAATATAAATAATTCATACGAATTACAATCCAAAAAGAAACAATCAGAATCTGACTGAAAATTTATCCTAATTCTGATCTTCAAGGCTAGAACTGATAAGTAATTATAGAAGGGTTTTAGGGCACAAGGGAAAAGTAATTCCCTCGTTGAATTCCCACATACTTGGAGTAGAATCCTTGATAAAAATCTAGAGAAGTCTGAAAGAAAACTGAAATCCCTAGCTTAGCTATGCGATGTCTATCCGGAACTTCTACATTCTAAAAATTGTGAGTTGAGAGAAATGAGAGGGAATAAGTCGATCAACCACTTTAATTCTCTCCTAAAAGTGCCCAAAATGATGTAGTTTAGGGATTAAAAAGGTGGAAATTTACAAAAATGCCCCTAAAAGAAAGTTTGAAAAATTACCCGTCGGGATCCAATGGGCCACTCAACGAGTCGTTAGTCATTACCATGACTCATTGGGACTAGTCGTTGGTCCTAGGCCAAAAAATTAAGCTCAGTAGAATTGGGCCATGGAAGGGAACCATGATTCATTGGATGACCCAACGGGTCATTGGTTCCTCTTATGGTCACTGGCAAGGTTTCGAGCAAAACATTGGACCCCCACTAACGATCGACACCATGACTCATTGGTCGAACCAATGGGTCATTGTCACCTCTCGTCCTTGCTAGTGGAATTTCTAAAGGATTTATAGACTTGTCATCATAGGCGGACACAACGACTCGTCGTGTGATACAATGGGTCATTGTTGCCACTCGTTGTCACTTGAAGAGATTTTCAACAACACTTTGGGTCTCCAACTAACAATTCACACCATGAGTCATTACACCAGACAATGACTTATCGTCTGGATCGTGGGTTCTTGGGAAGGATCTAACAGGTTTCTGAGCTGGGGATACAACAAGTGACAGGACAACTCATTACTTCCTCTGATGGGTCATCCCATGTCTCGTTGGTTCTTGAAGGTAATCGACAGGGCTGACCACGACCTAGACAATGGGTCGTTACTGCTGACAATGACTCATTGTCTTGGTTGTTCTGAGATAAAATTTCTGCTTCTTCGCTGAGTCTGTGTTTGGTCTAGGAAAGTTTTGGGGTGTTACACGGGCCGTCACTTGACTGAAGGTCCATCATCCACTCTGTCACCTCAAAACAGAGGTCTTGGAAATTATGGCCTAGGTGACGATTTCCATGATGGGCCATCACTTATTTGATGGTCCGTCTAACCTCCATCACCCAAGAGTTGAGGGACCAAACTTTGATGTACCCTGTGATGGTCCATTGTTAGGCTGATGTCCATCAGATCCACAGTCAGAGGTGTGACGGTCCATCACTTCCCCCGCCACCCCGGCACCACGTCTACAACTTTTATTCTTTTGCTAGGTGTTATAATATCTCCACCTTGGAAATATTCATCCTTGAATGGAGGATAACTAGGTTGAACAAGGTACGAAGAGACCTGCAATCTCAGAACTAAGAATTATGGACTGGAAACTAATAGAGTGACTGACTCGGGACTGAAATACATGACTGAGTTGAATTCATAAACTATAACCACATGCTATGACATGAAAGGAACTAATAGGCATGATCTTAACAAGAAACTGGATACACTGCTAAGGAGGAAACTTGTACCTAAAGCTGAAACTAAGCTGGAAGGAAAAAGATGAGGGTATTTAGTCATCATATTTGCTTCGGCTTCCCAAGTAGCTTCCTCCACTAGCTAGTTTCTCCACAAAACTTTCACTGAAGCTACTCTTTTGTTCCTCAACTTATGAACCTGACGGTCTAGGATCTGAATTGGAACTTGTTCGTACGAGGGGCTTTCCTTTACCCCAACATTGTCTAAAGGCACTACTAAGGTCAGTTTACCAATTCATTTCTTCAACAAGAACACATGGAAGATTAGGTGCACCGATGCTAACTCCGTAGGCAATTCCAGCTCATAAGCTACATTGCCAATGTGTCTCAAGATCCTGTAAGGGATAATATATCTAGGACTGAGCTTTCCTTTCTTCCTGAATCTCATCACCCCCTTCATAGGTGAGATTTTCAAATATACCCAATCATCCACAACAAATACTAACTCCCTTCTTCTTATGTTTACATACAATTTCTATCGGCTTTGAGCTATTTTAGCTGTTCCCTGATAATTTAAACCTTCTGCATGGACTCATGTACTGAATCAATTCCTATCAAGAAAGCTTCACTAACCTCAAACCATCCTATAGGAGATCTACACCTCCTACCATATAATACCTCGAACGGGACCATCTGAATACTAAAATGGTAGTTGTTGTTGTATGCAAACTCAATAAGAGGTAGGTGATCATCTCAACTTCCTTGAAATCAATCAAACAAGCCCTCAACATATCCTCCAAAGTCTAAACAGTCTGCTCTACCTGGCCATCTATCTATGGGTGAAAAGTTGTGCTGAGCTTGACCTAAGTACCAAGTCCTTTCTAATGACTTCCAGAAGTGCAAGGTAAACTGAGTAGCCCTATCTGAAATGATGGACAAGGGAACCCCGTGTAGTTTGACTAAATCCCAGATGTACAGTCTAGCATAATTCTCTACTGAGTCTGTGGTGTTAACTGGTAGGAAATGTGCTGACTTAGTCATCCAGTGTCTCAACCACCCAAATTGAGTCATGCTGTCAATGCATGTGAGGTTTTCCTATAATGAAGTCCATGTTTACTTATTCCCACTTCTAAGTAGGAATGCTAATATCCTGAGTCATACCCCCAGGTCTTTGATGTTCAACCTTGACCTGTTGGCAATTTGGACACTTAGCCACGAATTCTGCAATGTCCTTCTTCATGCCATTCAACCAGTAGACTTCCCGCAAATCACGGTACATCTTGGTGGCACCTGGGTGAATAGAGTACCTGGTGCTGTGAGCTTTCGTTAATATCCACTGCCTCAAAATTTTAATATATACAACAGATAGCCTACACTGGTAATAGAGCACACTATCTTCCCCTTTGGAGAAAGCTTCCACCTCTTTCCTTAGTAATGCTTCCTTAAGCTTATGTAAATTGGGTCTTTGTCCTGCTTTGATTTAACCTTCACCACCAGTGAGGATTCTGACCCCCTCTGGACTACAACTCCACCTTCTGTGGAATCAACCAACTAGACCCCTAACCAAGCCAGTCTATGAATATCCTTCTCCGGTTCTTTTTTATCCTCCACTACATGAGTAACACTCCCCATAGACTCCCTACTAAAGGCATCAACCACTACATTGGCCTTGCCCTGGTGATACAACATACTCATGTCATAATCCTTTAATAATTTCTCCATCTTCTCTGATGCAGATCCAGGTCCTTCGGACTGAACACATACTGTAGGCTCTTGTGGTCAATAAAAAACATCCACATGAACCCCATAAAGGTAGTGCCTCTAAATCTTCAAGGCAAATACTACCGCTTCCAGCTCAACATCATGAGTTGTGTAGTTCTTCTCATGAACCTTGAGTTTTCTAGAGGCGTAAGCTATTACCTTACCATGCTGCATTAGAATGCAACCAAGGACAATTATGGAGGCATCACAATAGATCAAAAACTCATATGAACCTTCTGGCAAAATCAGAACTGGGGTTGTAGTGAGTCGAGTCTTCAACTCCTGAAAGCTCTTCTCACATGCATCAGACAACTGAAAATTCACCTTCTTTTGTGTTAGTCTGGCCAAAGGAGAGTCAATGGAGGAGAACCCTTCCACAAACCATCGGTAATAACCAGCTAGGCCTAAGAAAATCTTGATATCTGATGGAGAAGTGGGTCTTGGCCGTTCTTGACTACCACAATCTTTTGAGGATCCACCTGAGTACCCTTACTGGAGATCGCATGACCAAGATATGCAACTGACTTCATCTAGAACTCACACTTACTAAATTTAATGAACAATTGGCGGTCCTTGAGAGTCTGAAAAACTATTCTTAGATGGTCTGCATGTTTTTCCTCTGTTCTAGAGTAAATCAGAATATCGTCTATAAAGAACATATCTAGGTACGTCTTGAATACCCTGTTCATTAGGTCCATAAAAATTGTAGGAGCATTGGTTAGTCCAAAGACATAACTATAAATTCATAGTGACCATACCGAGTATTGAGGCAGTCTTCGGAGTTTCACATTCTTTGAACCTGAGCTGGTGGTATCCTGATCTGGGATCTACCTTGGAAAAACAACTAGCTCCCTGAAGTTGATTGAAAAAGTCATCAATCCCGAGTAAAGGATACCTATTCTTGATTCTGACCTTGTTCAGCTGACGGTAGTCAATATACATTCTGAATGTACCATCTTTCTTTCGTTTGAATAGGACTAGGGCACCCGATGGAGAGATGCTGGGTCTGATGAATCCCTTATCTAGAAGGTCTTTCAGTTGTTCCTTTAATTCATTAATCTTAACTAGAGAAATTCTATAAGGAGGAATTAAGATAGGCTGGGTATCTAGGAGAAGGTCTATGCCGAAGTCTATTTTCCTCTCGGGAGGGACTCTAGAAAAATCTTCGAGAAACACATCAGGGAACACATTCACAACTGGAACTGATTGAAGTATCGGGGTCTTGGAACTAGAATCTTTGACCGTAACCAAGGATAGATATACCCCTTAGCGATCATTTTTCTATCCTTAAGATATGAGATGAACTGAACCTTAGGCATTGAAGTACTATCCTTCCATTCTACGACTAGTTCATTAGAAAACTGAAACTTAACAACCCTAGTTCTGCAGTCAACTGAAGCATAACAAATATGCAGAAAGTCCATGTCAAGAATAAGGTCAAAATAAATCAATTGAGGTGACTTTATGCAATACTGTAACTAGATAATCTCTATACATCCGACTAGCTCTAACTGACTCACCAATTGGAGTAGTGACTGAAAACAGTCTGAAAGGATTTTTGGATTAATATCAAACTGAACAGTAATATAAGGAGTCACGAAAGAAAGTGTGGCTCCTGGATCTAGTAAAGCATAAAAATTTATCTAAAAGAGATGTAACATACTAGTCACTACGTCAGGTAAGTTCTCCTGGTCCCGATGGGAGGATAAAGCATAGAATCAGTTCTGGTACTGACCACCACCTATCCCTGAGGTAGTACCCTGCTGAGCTGGATGACCTGACAGAGCTGCCGATGTGGTGGACTGGGCCTTCCCCTATCCTGCTGACGGGCAGTCCCTCAATCTGTGACCCATCTAGCCACAACTAAAACAACCCTCTTTGTCTAGACAACATTCACTCGGGGGTTCTTACCACACTTAGGATATGCTGAAAAAGTGCGGCTACTGGAGACATGGCTCTAGGACTGAGAGCCTGATGTCCCACCCCTTCTATCCTTACGGGGCCTAGAAGATGGAGCACTGGCTGAAGAAGGTGCTGAAGGCCTCAGTTGCTGCTGCTGGGGGTAATTACCACCGCCTGACCTATGTTGGGAATACTCATACTGATCTGTCGTCGCCCGCTTACTTTCCCTTTCTATCTCCTTCAGTTTCTCCGCCTCTATCTGTTGTGCATGGATGATGAGACTGGAAATGTCTACGTCTTTGATGAGCATAGTAGTTCTGCACTCCTTGAACACCAATTCTAAGAATTCATTCATGAACTTGAGAATGCGAGCCTTGGCTCAGCAACCATTTTCGGAGAATACCTTGATAGTTGAGTGAACTTTAATATGTACTCCTATTCTGTCATGTCGTTTTGCCTCAAGTTATAAACTCAGCAGCCTTAGCTTCCCCTAACTCCCAGGAAAAGAACCTGTCCAGGAATGCAGTGACAAACTCGTCCTGTTCCACTGGACCTGCACCAACCCATCTCCCTTCCTTCCACTGCTTATACGAAATTTGAGCCACCCTTTTAACTGATAGGCATCCAAATCTGCACTTTCAACTGGGTAAAACCCATGTTTTGGGTGATTCTGAATCTCATCAATGAATTCCTACAGGTCCTCATCTACTTTAGACTCATGAAATGCTGAGGGATTCATCTGGGTAAAATTCTGAACTCTAGTAGTAGCTGCAGATCCAGTAGTATTCACTAAGATAATGACTTGTTGGTTAACCTGGTGGGATATTACCTGAGCCAGCATCTGAATAGCAGCTCGAAACTCTATATGTGACTCTTGATCGTCCTGAGGGGTTGCTAGAGCTGGTGGGGCTGGCTGATTAGCATTGCCGGTCCTCCATCTATTTCCTCTCCTAGGAGGCATTGTCGACTGAAAAGGAATAGAGAATGAGTTAGGAGGATGTATTAGAGTACAAAACCCTATGCACGATAAGAATCATGAATAAAGGAAATTTTCTTAAAAACGCATTGTAGTCTCCCCCTCATAAGTGTGGTGTGCTTCACACTCATGAAAAAGACTTTATTTGATGCGACTTTCGAACATCCTAGAACACTCTAAACCTGATGCTCTGATACCAAGTTTGTCACGGCTTGAGTCTGCTCCCTGGATACAACATGGTACTTAGGATCACAAGTGACCCTAAGCAAACCCATGGCATGGCATAAGTCTAACATACTGGATTACTATAAAATAATATAATGTGAAAGCTATTTAAATCCATAATCAACTATTGAAATAAATAAAGAATCCTCTGAATAAAATACTGAAATTGAAACAGATGTCCGAACTCAACTATAACTAACATACTATATCTGAAAAGCATTCTAAGGAACTGACGAGTTACTGGAACAAACCCCCAGCTAACTTTAATGTCTAAAACTAAAACTAGAAATATAGATTGAAATGGGAAATCCGCTCCTCAGCAGATAAGGACTCACCATTGAAGCTGCAGGGGAACCGCCGAAGGAAAACTAGCTGCGATGCTAGTGCTGGGCACCTGAACCTATATCATAAAATGATATAGCATATGAAAATATGCGATTAGTACTTTGAATATACTGAGTATGTGATATACAAGATAAACATAGTAACACTAAAAATTTGTAAATTGTACTGACAAGACATGCAATGACTATATTTGGAATTGCAAGTATTGAAAGAATCTGAAAGTATGATAATATTGTAAGTTGTAATAACTGTCTGAAGGTCATAAGCATATCTTGAAATCTGGAATACTGAACTAAACTAGAGACTATAAATATACTAGACTGAGATATTCTATGGGAGAGACTAAAACCGACATGTAACCACATGAGCTAAACATGGAGTCCGATGTATACACCACATCAGAGAAAGCCCCCAACACCTTGCTTGGGTATAGTGGCTGAACTGTGTGATCCCTTTTTGGGGCCTATTCTGGCTAATAACCTATGGTAGCAACGTAATTCTGGAAACTTGGGTACGCTGAACCCCGGCCCACTCGGTGCTAAGTGCTACTCCCAATTGTAAATCCTAAATGTGTCTAACTATGTTGATAGCTCGAAACTAGTGTCATAAGACTAAGTCAGAACTACTTATCTAGAAGTATTCTGAGAGTCTAGGGATCTAAAAGAAATTGTGTTCTAAGACTTGTCAGAGTTGCTTTATCTGAAAGCATCGTAACAGTCAAAAGAATGACTAACAATCTGATATACTGATACTACTGAATATATTGAGTTTCTCAAAAGACCGATAAAAAGTTAAACTGATTAGCTGACATTCCTATGGAAGGCTAATTATATTCATAATTTAAAAATGCTAACTTCAAGTTGAACATATATGTTGAGGATCATGTTTAAACAATATTCCATGGAAACATAGCATTTTAGACCAGCTTTCAAGTCATGAAAGGATCAACCCATATGATTAAAGCTAGGGATAGAAATCATACTATAAAATTTAACACAAAATCATAAAGATCATATTCTAGGGTAATAGAACTAACAAAGCAGCTGGAATTGAAGAGCATTCATAACTCTTAAAGGGCTATTATAGAAAAAGGTTTCTGAGGATAGCTTTGGGACACAAGGATGAAAGAATTCCCTTGTTAAATTTCGACATACCTGGAGTAGTCAACCTTGGGGAAGAAGCTTGAAATTTCTGAGAAGAGTAGAAAGCCCTAGCTGTTGCTTGAGAGAGAAGCTCTAGAGTTACGAACGTAACTATGAGAATCTAAGTGGAGAATGAGGGAGGAGGATTGATTACCCCTCTAAATCCCTTGAAAATATTCCCAAAACAACGTATTATAGGGACTAAAAGAGTGAAAATATATGAAACTACCCCAAAAAAATATTTAGAAGTCTGAAATTTCTGGATCGCTCCGCATCTGATGGGATAGGTGACGGGTTGTCGCAAGCCCAATGGTCCATCATCTCCATCCTTGGGCTTAAATTGAATTTCCTAAAACTTTTCTCCAAAGTGACGGTCGGGGTGATGGGCCATCACTTGAATGACGGTCCATCATCCACTCTATCATCTCAAAACAAAGGGTATGGAAATCTTGGCCGAGGTGACGATTGCCATGATGGGATGTCACTCATTTGACGGTCTGTTGGAACCTCCGTCGCTCAAGAGCTGAAGGTACTAGACCTCAGCGGACCTAGTGATGGTCCATCGTCAGGTTGATGGCCGTCAGATCCACCATCAGAGGTGTGACGAGCCATCACTTCCCCCGTCACCCCTACACCAGGTCTGCAACTTTTATTCTTTTGCTGCAATGTTTCACTCTGGGAGTCTGAGGTGTTATAGATATAGAAAGATAGAAGAAGAATACTGGACACAGAAGGCTAGTATGAAATGGTTCACGGAGGGTGATAATAATACAAAAACTTTTTCACTCATATGTAAAAGGCAGGAAGATGAGGCTCCACATAAGGGAAATAAAAGACTCCCAAGGGCATTTGGTGACTTCAAAGAAAAAAATAGGAGTGGCGGTTGCTGCATTTTTTGAGGAGTAGTTCAGAGAAGAAAGGAATAGAGAGGATTTTGAGATGATCAATATTATTCTTAATCTAATCTTAAAGGAGAAAACTGTAGAGATGACCAGGCTGCCAATTCAAGAGGATGTAAAAAGGGTGATATTTGAATTAAATAGGAATAGTGCCAATTGTCCAAATGGGGTTTTTAGGTTGATTTTATCAGGTTTGTTGGGACATTGTTGGATATGACATTACAAATATGGTCAGAGCCTTTTTCTATGCACAGGAGATTCCTTGATGTATAACTTATACAAACCTTGTCCTAATTCCAAAGAAGGAAAATGCAATGAGTTTAGTGGACTACAGGCTATCAGTCTTTGCACTTTTGTCAATAAAATATTGTCAAGAGTATTAAATGACAGAATGGTAGAAAATCTTCCTAACATCATCTCTAGAAATCAAATAGATTTTGTAAAGTGTAGAAGTATCATAGAGAATATCTTTTTAGCACAGAAAATTATAAGGGACATCAACATTAGGAAGAAATGGCACAATATGGTGGTGAAGCTTGACATGGTAAAGACATATGACAGAGTATCCTAGATATTCCTCACAAAAGTGTTAAGGAGGTTTAACTTTTCAAAAATAATCATTGATATGATATAGAGGTTGGTGTAAAAAAACTGGTACTCAATTCTAGTTAATGAACATGAAAATCGATTCTTTAAATCCTCCAAAGGGTTAATACAGGGGGATTCTCTCTTCCCACTCTATTTATTATTACTGTTGAAGTTCTGGCTAGAGAACTGAATAACCTGCATGATAGTGCAGATTTCAAAGGTTTTGGATTGCCAGAATATATAGAGTCCAGAGATCAATCATCTATTATATGTATATGAAACCATTCTATTTTTCTTTGGAGATAGGAGGTCAGTGAAGATTATGGTCAAGGTATTGACAGAATATGAAAGAGTTTCAGGTCAAATAATCAACATAAATAAAAGCTTCTTTTATTTATATGAGAAGACTCCAGTTGTGGTGGCACAGAGGCTAAAAATATGGACTAGAATAAATCAAGGATCTTTCCCATTAACCTATCTTGGATGCCTAGCGTTCTATGGTAGGAAGAAGAAATCACATTTTGAGGAACTGATAAGGAGGATCTCAAGAAGATTAATGTATTGACAGAATAGGTTCTTGTCACATGGGGTAGGTCTGTACTAATTTCCCATATCCTTCAATCCATGTCTATTTACTTACTTTCAACAATGAATCCACCAAAACAGATTATAGACCAAATACATAAAATCTTTACTAAATTCTACTGGAGCAAAATATGAGGGGTTAAAGAAAAACATTGGGTGGCATGAGAGGATATGTGTTACCCAAAAATTGAAGGGGGTCTAGGGTTCAGATCCCTACATGATGTATCTAAAGCGCTAGTGGCTAAATTATGATAGAAATTTAGAGTCTCTACTGCTTCTATGTGGAGCACTTTTATGTGTAATAAATATTATAAAAAAGTGCATCCTGTCATAGAAAATGAAAGGGGGACATCTCATATTTGGAGAAGAATGATACAAGTTAGGGAGGAAGTAGAACATGAAATATGGTGACAGGTGAAATCAGGGAATGCTAGCTTCTGGTTTGATAATTGAACTCAACAAGGTGCACTCTACTTCACAGAGGAAGCAAACAGGGAAGAGGAAGAATTGGAGGTAAAAGAGTTCATATGTGATGGAGAGCGGAATAGACAAAAATTGAGAAGAAAGATCTCAGAGGAGATGACTATCTATATTGTGAAGAATATTATACCAGTGATTAGTGAAGAAAGGGATAGGACATGGGTCAGAAGGCACATTCTTTGTGAGCTCAACTTATTAGCTAATGAGAAGAAGAATGGAAGAGCTTTAATGGTTATCTAACCTCTGGATAAAGGGACTCCCATTCAAGATTAGTTTCTTCATGTGGAGAATATGGAAGAGGAGAATACCTACTGATGATAATCTGAGGAGAATTAATATTTAGATAGTACCCAGATGTCACTGTTATGAGATCTACAGCCGAGACCATGAGTCATTTATTATTAATAGCTTCCATAGCCCAAAAGATATGGAAGAAGCTTGCTTCATGTGCAGGTATCAATCCATAAGGAATGCACCTTCAGCAACTCAAGTCTAATGGTGGAAGATCTCAGCCCTAGAAAGTTACAGGAAGTATACAAGGCTATACCAACCATTATTATGTGGAGATTATGGAAAAGGAGGAATGTAAGAAGACATGAAAAGAAGGTAAATTTGTTCAGGGTAATTAAGTTGAGACTTCAAACTGTTCAACAGTTTATCAAACTTAAATACCCCTGTATATCAGTTCCCTCACAATGGGAAGGAATAGGCACTTATCTCCAACAATATAAACCAAGACTATACGACAAAAAAGTTAGGTAGAAATATCCTAAGGAGAAATAGTTAAATGCAATACGGATGGAGCTTGTAGCGGCAATACAAGAATGAGTTCTTATGAATTTTGTGTAAGAAATGACAGAGGAGACTTGGTCTAGGCAGAGGCACAGTAAATTGGGTTCTCAAGTAACATGAAGGCTGAGGTTCAAGCTATGTGGCATTCTCTGAAGCACTGTATCACTATGGGGCATAACATTATTCTAGAGACTAACTCTCTAAGTCTACAGAAAATGTTAACAAGGGAATGGAAAGTCCCGTGGGAGATAGCAGGGGCAATGGAGGAAATCTTAGAAATGAAGGAGAAAATTAACATAGACATTCAACACACATACAAGAAATCAAATCAATTAGAAGATTTCCTAGATAGCAGTGCATTCATCCATAGCGGAAGAAACAAATATACTAATTTTCAACAGCTACCAACAACTTGTAAGAAGATACTAAACAAAGACAAGGCACAAATTCCTCAATCGAGGATAAGATCGAGAAGGATTAACACATGTGCCGGTTAACAGACATGAAATACATAGATAATAAAGTTCGCATAAAAAATATTTACAAGATGTTTATCAACACAAAATTCACTCTGGGAAATACACTACCTAGCCTACACTACGGAAGTAGACAAAAAGGGATACCAACAAAAGGAAGGGCTCGAGAGTCAGATAGTCATCTATGTTGTGCCCAGCGAAGAATCACCAAAGAAACAGGGTCGGAGCAACTGTATCTTCTCCTTCTCTAGTTCAACGGCGAGAACATTAGCAGATACGTGACTTGGCACCTTGGTGAGGAACATTTCTACTAGACAAACCACCTGAAAAGAAATAAAGGAAGATTAGACAAAGGAGAAAAAGATGAGGAAGCAGCCAAGAGGTTACCTTTTGAGCTACCGAGTCTAGCTCAAATATAGAGAAATAGAGGTAGACAATTAATGATCCAGAGCTGGATAGGGAGAAACCGATGGTTGAGAAATGGAGGCATATCGGAAGAGAAGCAAATCAAAAACCCTACTTTCACAGGGTTTGTTTGGTTTAGAATATGTTTGTATAGTGACCTGATTAATAGG
>JACEIK010000124.1:514177-524687 GCA_018107945.1 Datura stramonium | reverse complement strand
CTAGATAATATTTATTATTAATAAAATTTGAAGAATTTGAAATTTTTAGTATAGATCAAAGTATCTATACTAAATTTAACTGAGCACGTATAATAAGAAAAACAGTTTTTTTACACATTATCGCAAGATTTGTTCGAATTTGACCCAACATGAAGTTTAGCTAAAATAATTTCTTGGAAGATAGAGACAGATACACAACTCTATTTTCTATATTTCAATTTCAATTATATACCTAAAACAAGAAGAAGTTCATTTTATTTTCCTAATTTCACGAAAGCAAGAACTCACGCTTGGTGATAAAGGCTTCTTGATTTGTAATTAGGAATATAGGGAAAAAAAAAGGAGAGTTATCCTCAACTTTAGTTTTGATTCTTTCTACAATTAGATCTTCTATCACCAAAGAAAATGTCATTATTATCTTATTTACTTTGACTCCAATAAACTAACTACTTTTTTGCTACAAACACAAATAAAATAATTGAACTTGGTGCTCTACTTGATTTTGCTTGACTTTTGATTCAAAAGGCATGAGGCTTAAATAACTCACTCAGAACACTTGTTAAAAGATTACGTGGTACAATTAGGTTGAATAAATCCTTCTGGAATAAGTATTCAGCTACTTGTGAACCTTCAGGTAATGTTCTATTCAATGTTTGTTCCATTGCTCTTTTACCTGCAAATGTTGTTTAGGCATTAGGTTCAACAATAATGATATCCCCTAACATGCCAAAACTAGTTGTCGCTCCACTAGTTGTCGGAGATGTAAGGATTGATACATAAAATAAAATTTTAATTTAATTGATAATTATTTTAGCCATTTGCATCAAGCTCAAACTTCCTGCATGCACGCCTCCCAAAAGCACACACTATAATAAGAGGTAAAATTTAATTGGCAACATGTTCAATCAAAAGAGTGATTTTTTCTCCGATTACAGATCCCATACTACCCCCATAAACCGAAAATCCATAACCCCAATTGCTATAGGAATGTCGTTTAGCTGTCCTATGCCTGTTTAAACAACCTCGGTTGATCCTGTCTTTCTTTGATAAGATTTAATAGGATCTTTATAAGGCTCCTCCTCCAAATGAAATTCAATGGGGTCCAAAGAGACCATGACTTCATCCACAGGATTTCAAATACCTGGATCGATCAAAAGTTCAATTCTATCCGAACTACTCATTTTCAAATAATATCCATATTGTTTACAACTACTCATTTTTTATTTTAAAATTTTCTTATAATTTAATCCATAACAATTTTCGCATTGAACCCACAAATTCTTGTATTTTTGAGTTACTTCACTTTCATTAGAACTCGACCTAGGATGTCGAAGATCATAACATGAGTGATTCAACAGATTTGGATTCATATATATATATATCCACACATATGGTACTTCATTCTATGATATATATATGAAAGATCCATCTGTATAGATATCATCATCTACATTAAGAAAGTCGTATGCTTTGGAAGAAGCTTGTATAGTTTGGAAGGGTTTTGATTGATCTAAAGAAGAATCTACTTTAACCAATATTCCCTTAGGCACGAGCGTACATAACGTAGAAATCACACTTGAAAAGGGTGGACAATTAGCTAGAGCAGCGGGTGTGGTAGAGAAATTGATTGCAAAAGAGGAAAAATTTGCTACATTAAAATTACCTTCTTGGGAGGTTCTTAGATATCCAAATACTGCTCAGCAACAGTAAGACAAATAGGGAATGTTGGGGTGAATTAGAAAAGTTTGGGTAGAGTCGGATCTTAAGTATTGTCTAGGTAAGCGTCCTATAGTAAGAGGAGTAGTTATGAACCCTGTAAACCATACCCATGGGAGTGGTGAAGGGACAACCCCAACTGGTAGAAAAAACTCACAACACCTTGGGGTTATCATGCACTTGGAAGAATAAGTAGAAAAAGAAATTAATATAGTGATAATTTAATTCTTCGTCATCGTAGTAACAAGGAGAGAAAATCGAATCTAATTGTTCGTTTGTACAAAAACTTTACTAAAAAAAAAGAGTAAGCTTGTGACACGTTCACTAAAATAAATCTCTTTTTAGCCAATCATTTATTTAAAAAATTGATAAGCTTAACACAAATGCAGAAAAAGAAATAATAGTAACTTGGTCCCGAGCATCTAGCATTATATCCACAATGATCCATCATACTATTGCTATTCATAATGGAAGAGAGCATTTGCCTATTTATAGAAAGGATAGTACGGTAGGCCACAAATTGAGAGAATTTGAACCTACATTAAATCTTAGAGGACATGTATAAATCGATAATAGATCTCGTCGTTAATATTAATAAAAAATCTACATGCATATGATTCAGTAGTAGGAGGCAAACCTTATGCTTTAGGTAAATATATATCTATATCTACTGATAAAGCATGAAGAGTAATTGATCAAGTTCGCAGATGTTCCTATGATGAAACACTTATGATACTAGAACTCATGCCCTATGGAGCATGTTATCCCATTTTGAAATTGGTTTATTCTGCATTAGCAAATGCTAGTTACAATATGAGTTTTAGCGAAACAAATTTAATCATTAGTAAAGCCGAAGTAATGGGGATACTATTGTGAAGAAATTGAACCCTCGAACTCGAGGATGTTGTTTTTCGATAAAAAGATTGACTTGTCATATAACTATTGTAATGAAAGAGACATCTATTTGCTTGCAGTTCCCATTTGATATCGGATAAGGAAATTCTTGATTTTCATTTTTCTTGTAATGGACTTGGAAGAGGGGGGTACATGTCAAGTATCGGCTCGGGATCATGTCTTCTTAGGAGTTCTGGATGCAAAATTCTATTTTGGTAGTAATTTTTTATTTTAGTTGGAAAATGCAGTCAGATGTTTGGGACAATGTAAGTAATCAAGGGGTAGTAATTTATATCACGGGAGAACTTAGCACAGAGTTCTATTACTATTAATAGATGGCTCCGCGATTTCTTACAGACACAGGCAACCCAGGTAATTCAATCTTATGATTCTTCATTATTTGCATATAACCTTTTCTTCTAGGTGCTCATTTTTTTTTGGGGCTTTTAATTTAATTTTTCTATTCAGCGGATAGGGTTATTAGCAAGAACTTATTGAATTCATCGTTTGGGCTCATAATAAATTAAAAATTTCTCCTTCTACTCAGCCAAGAGCCTTGAGCATTATACAAGGACGTGTTGTAGGAGTAACTCATTACCTGCTAGTTGGAATTGCCAGAACATGAGCATTCTTCTTAGTAAGAATTAATGCAGTAGAATAATGGCTAGGAGGATTTGAAAAACATTATGACATTACGATTTCCAAGGTTTAGTTAAGACTTAGTTCAGGATTCCACTACTCGTCATATTTGGTTTGGTATTGCTACCGCATATGACTTCGAGAGTCATATTACTGAGGAATGCCTTTATCACAATGTTTTTGCTTCTCACATTGGTCAATTAGCAATAATTTTTCTGTGGACTTACGGAAATCTGTTTCATGTAGCTTGACAAGAAAATTTTGAGTCGTCGGTACATGACCCTTTACATGTAAGACTTATCACTCATGCAACTTGGGATCCTCATTTGGATTAACCGGCCGTGGAAGCTTTTACTAGAGGGGGTGCTCTTGACTTAGTGAAAATCGCTTATTCTGGTATTTATAGTGGTGGTATATAATTGGTTTACACACCAATGAAAATCTTTATACTGACGCTCTTTTTTCATTATTTCTTTTTGTTATATCTTTAATAGCAGGTTGGTTACACCTACAACCAAAATGGAAATTGAGCATTTTCTGATTTAAAATGCTGAATCATCATTTGTCAGTACTCTTTAGCGTAAGTTCCTTGACTTGAATAGGGAATTTAGTCCATGTTGCTATTCCTGGATCCAGAAGGAGTACGTTCGGTGGAATAATTTCTTAGATGTATTAATGTATCCTCAATGTTTAAGCCCACTTTTTACAGGTCAATGGAATCTTTATGCTCAAAATTCTGATTCAAGTATTCATTTAATGGTACTGTCCAAGGGGCGGAAACTGCCATTCTAACTCCTCTCGGGGGATTCCATCCACAAAAGCAAAGTTTATGGCTGGATGATATTGACTATCACCATTTAGCTATTGCATTTATTTTCTCGTTGCTGGTCATATGTATAGAATCAATTTCAGGTTTGGGCACAGTATGAAAGCTCTTTTAGATTCACATATTCCTCCGGGGGACGATTGGGGCGTGGACATAAGGGCCTTTATGACAAAATCAACAATTCACTTCATTTTCAATTGAACCTTGCTCTAGCTTCTTTAGGGGTTATTACTTCTTTGATAGCTCAACACATGTACTCTTTACCTGCTTATGCATTCCTTTGCACAGGGTTCTAGTACAATTAATGGGTCGCTCCGCGATTTCTTATGGGTACAGACATCCCAGGTAATTCAGTCTTATGTTCTTCATTATCTGCATATGGCTCTTTTCTCCTAAGTGCTCATTTTATTTGGGCTTTTAGTTTACTGTTTCTATTCGGCGGACGTGGTTATTGACAAGAACTTATTGAATCTATCATTTGGGCTCATGAAGTCAATTTGCTTTATAAAAAGAAGATATCAATGAACTTCTATGAAATGGTTTTACGGGATTCAGCCAATTGTCTTGATCTTGGGATATCATTGAGAAATAGGAATTCAGGTTATCAAAGGATTTCCTGCGATTATTTCTAGTATGGAATGAGTCAATCTCCACTTTGGTATCTTATTGAACAAAAATGGTGATATTGTTCCTCCATTGATCAAGAATTTTAATTTTTGGAAGTATCATGATCATCCAATAAGAAAGGTTTCAATTTTTTCAAATAAACAGTTTGAAGACCTATTGATTCTAGCAACTAATTCCAGAGTTGATCATTCAGAACATTCAATTCGTAGATGTAGATCTCGGACTTATGAATGGGGATATTTTCGAAACTCACAAAAATAAAAGAAAGTGAGTTAGACAAAAATAAAAGCAACTTAGACAAAAAGAAACGAAGTGGCTTAGACAAATCTTTTTTGTCGATAACCTCAGAACAATCAATCAAATATTGATTAATACATAATCGATCAAGCACTACTTGAAAATGGCTTTTCTGCTTCAAACGAACCGTTTCAAATGTTCCTGAAAATTCTTGCTTCCATTGGACCATTTTTATCTATATGCATCAGGATCCCAATTCATGGATCACTCGGTTTGAGAAATCAATATAAGAGGCACGAACCATTTTTTATGACTTTATCTCAAATTCGATAAATGTTGCTTGATTGTATATTTCATTATAGTTTTATGATTCAGAGTATCCTTTCATATTTCATCCCTTTGAATTCCATATCTAAAAAATGTAATTAGATCTATTCATAAAAAAAAATCAATTCAATACATTTTTATGTACCCATAAATACTATATTGGATTTGAATCAGATTTAGGATCAATCTATATTGAGTGACTACCTCCATTATGTTGTTGCTAACAAATACCACTATTTTAAATTTAGAATCTTTCAAATCATTCCCGCAGGAGATCCCGAGCCATTTTTTCTAATCCTTTGAGAAAAAATTCATTCTCTTCATAAAAGATAGGAGGTAGAACCAATAAAGATTTCTTAATCAATTCATCATTGGCCTCGTTCAAGAATTGTGTTTGATCCAATTTGCAGGAATCAATATAAATAAAAAATTTCTTATAATACACCAGATCTGGCTTGGTTATTGATAGAGTGAATAGATTTGTCATTTCTTGAAATCTCTCTCCTGATTCAAAATCGTAGTGTAATATGTATCCTCCCCTATTTCGGTCATGGAATAGATGAAATAAATCAAAAAATAGATTTTTGTTCAAGAAAATTTTTTTATTGGAACTGTCCATATCCGGTTCATCCTTCGAAACCATCTCACATCGTGGATATGATGAAATAGGGTGACTTGAGATGGTATTTTATAAATATGTAATTATCTTGAATATATTAATCATTTCTTTCTTTTCCGATCTCCTGGAAGGGAAAAAAGAAAAATCTTATTGTTTCTTCAACAATTTATGATCTCTAACGGATCTCTTAGTAGGATCCTAATCCAGATTAAGTTCTGACCATCTATTAAAGAAAAATGATTGAACGGATCTTGTAGGATTCCCAAGAAATTCTTTGATTTCTTTCAAAAATAGATGATTAATCATCTGCTTCTCACATTCCGTGAATAACCAGGACATTGAGGAATATGCAGAAATGCATTTCGGGAATTGACTTGATTCTATCTCTTTTCCTTCCGTTTGAAAGAAGGAAGGATCCCAAAGAATCGATCTTTCTTTTCGTTGATGATTCTCTCTTTGATAATCAATGTGTGATATTCTGGATCCTAATTACTAATGGAATTTAAAGAATCTCTGAATTGATCAGAAGATCCTTTCAATTAGCCAGAATACATTACTTGAATGAAATTAGATCTTGTGGAATCATATTGAATATTTGACAATACATTTTGTACCTTGCTAAAAAATTGATCCTTGTTTACCAATCACACATTGTCTAACCAAATCCAATTTTCTCTTGACATATTCCTAAATTTTTTTTTGATTCGGGTGGATTCTTCCCCCAACTAACAAAGAGATCTTGGCGGAATTGCCACATATAAAATTGAATTTGTTTAGACACTTTATAGTCCTAATAGATGCATCTTCAAGATGGTCTCGTGTGTGTCTCCTATCGTCTTGCAATCTGGCATTTGCGAAGTTATTGGCACAAATAATATGATTAAAGACGCAATTTTCAGATAATCCATAAGGCTATTCGCCTCGATAATGCTGGAGAATTTACTTCTCAAACTTTTGATGATTATTGCTTATCAGTTGGGATAAAAGTTGAACATCCTATCGCTCATGTTCATACTCAAAATGGCAAAGCCAAGTCATTTATTAAGCACCTGTAATTGATAGCAAGACCACTACTTACGAAAACAAAATTATCTACTACCATCTGGGGGCATGCTATCTTACATGCAACATCATTTTTTCATTTCAGGCCGACTCATTATAATAAATACTCTCCCTCACAATTATGTTTTGGTCATGAATCAAATATTGCTCATCTACGAACTTTTGGATGTACTGTTTACATACTAGCAGCACCACTATAACACACTAAGATGGGCCCCAAAAGAAGGTTAGAAATATATGTTGGGTTTGATACATCTTTCATAATTCGCTACCTTGAACTGTTGACCGGAGATTTATTTACTGCTCGATTTGTAGATTATCGATTTGATGAAATAAATTTCCTACAATTAGGAGGAAATACAAAGGAAATCAAGATAAATTACATGAAAAGTTTCATCACAATCTCATTTTTATCCATGTTTTCCTATATGTGAGCAAGAGGTCCAGAAAAGCATCCACTTACAGAAACTAGCAAATCAAATTTCAGATGCATTTACTGATTTGAGAAGGATAATTAAGTCATATATCCCTACAGATAATGTGCCTATTCAAATTGATGTCCCAACAGGACCATCTACTAGTGTCATAACTTCTGAATTCTATACATGCCTGAAGTGTGGTAGACCATTAGGTTCTAAAGATAAAAATCCTAGAAAAAGAAGCAAGAAAAATGATCAAAATGACACTATAAAAGAATCGCATGAAGAGATACAACATCTGATATTCCTGAACTATCAATAATTTCTATTGGTGATGTGATAAATTTGAATCAATCGAATATCATGGTAGATACTATTTTTGCTAATAACGTCGTGCTTAACATTATGCAAGATAGTGAGGATCATGAATATCTATCTGTTGAAGAATGTCGACGAAGATATAATTGCCGAAATGGCAAGGGGCAATTCAGTCAGAATTGATTAACTTTCTAAACGTGAGGTTTTTGGATCAGTAGTCCAAACACCCATTGATGTAAAATTAGTTAGCGATAAATAAGTCTTCGTTTAAAAAAGAAATGAGAGAATGAGATTGTATGATACAAGGAACGCCTTGTTGCACAGGAATTCTTTAAAAAATTATTGTGGATTATGAACAAAATATTCATTTGTTATGGATGCAATAATATTTCGATATCTCATAAGTTTAGCGGTACATGAAAATCTTGAAATATATCTTATGGATGTGGTTACAACTTATCTTTAATGGCTCACTTGATAATAAAATTTATATGCAAATTCCAGAAGGATTTAAAATTCCTGAACATACAGTTCAATGTCTTGGGAAATGTACTCAATCAAATTACAAAAATCATTATACAGTTTAAAACAATCAGGGTGCATGTGGTATAACCGCCTCAGTGAGTAATTGATAAATGAAGGTTACATAAACAATGTCATTTTGTCCTTATATTTTTATTAATAAAATAACATCAAAATTTATTATACTTGTTGTTTATGTTGATGACATAAATCTCAATGGAACTCCAAAAGAGCTCCAAAAGGGAATTGAATATCTAAAGAAGGAATTTGAGATAAAAGATCTTGAAAAGACAAAATTTTGTCTTGGATTGCAAATTGAACATTTAGTAGACAGAGTCTTCGTCCATTAATCTGCCGATATTGAGAAGATTTTGAAATGTTTTTACATGAACAAAGAATATCCACTAAGTAATCCAATGGTTGTCCGATCACTAGAAGTGAGCAAAATATCTGTTCCGACCTCAAGAAGAAATGAAGAGCTTCTTGATTGTGAAGCACCATATCTTAGTGCTATTTGTGCACTTATGTATCTTGCTAACGCTACAAGACTTGACATAATATTTTATGTTAATTTGTGATATCTAAAGGGGATAATTGATATGAGTTTGTTTTATACTAACGAAGGTAGTGCAAATTTCGATGGTCATGCAGATGCAGGTTATTTATCTGACCCATATAAAGTTTCATCTCAAACAGACTATTTATTTGCATACAGAGGTACTGCTATATCATGTCGATCTACAAAGTAGTCTATTGTTGTTACTTCTTTAAGTCATTTAGATAATAACTATTGATGAAGCAAGTAGAGAATGTATACAACTGAGATCAGTGATACATTTCACTAAAGGAAGTTGTGGCCTGAAATGTGATACCAAAGTATCCACAATCCTATAGAAAATAATGTTGCATTCATAGCCCAACTAAAGGGAGGCTACATAAGAGGAGACAAAACGAAACACATCTCACCAAAATTATTCTTCACACATGATCTTTAGAAGAATGGTGATATTGATGTACAACAAATCCGTTCAAGTGATAATTCAACAAATTTATCACCAACTTCAACTCTTGAGAAGATGGTACACAAGATTGGAATGTGAAGACTTAAACATTCGAATCATGGTCTTTATCAGGGGCAGTAAAATATGCATTATACTTTTTTTCTTAACTAAGATTTTGTTCCATTGAATTTTTCTAGTAAGATTTTTAATGAGGCAACAAGCAATGTGTATTACGAACAACTATGTATACTTTTTTTCACTAGGACTTACATGGATATTCAATGAGTATTATGAAATGAATGTCCATGCACATCCTTTGTGTCCAAGAAATAAATAGCTTTGTGCCCAAAAATAAGGATCCCATAAACACCATAAATAATTTTGTGCCCCAAATTTATGGGTTATATATATATATATATATATTAAGCTCCTCTTATTAAATGAGACAGACGAAAGAAAATGAAGAATAAATAGTTTCCCTCTCTTTTTTCTTCATTATTTACTTTTGTTATAGCTTTTATTTTATAATAAAACTTTCATGGTTATAATTTTTGAACACTTCATATATGGGGTTAGTTTCTACACTTTTTGATAAAAATATGAAAAAGTATTTTCTCTCAAAGACTCTTTTGAGGATTGCAAAATAATTTTCTACCTGTAATAGTATTTACATGTTCTTTACTTCTTAATAATAATTCACCTTGCCAATATATGAAATTGGTTCTAAAAGAATTTTATATTTAGGGTGTGTTTGGTAGGGGTAGGTGTTTGATTCTTATGAATTTTTATTTAGTTCTTCGATTTTTAATTTTTTAATAGTGTGTATTAAATATCGTATCAAAGTAATTCAGTTCGATTCAATATCTTCAAGTTCAATTCGATTTAGTTGTGATTTTTTAAAATTTAATTCTTTATAATAATAATTATTTTATGAAATTATATTACACCAAGGCTTGAACGCTAGCAGGAATATAATCTGAGCAGCAGGCACTGCCAAGAAAGCAACAACGACAACAGCCACTGTCAGACACTAAAGGTTAAGGCCAACATAAAATATCAAATTGTTGATTCACTACTCCATAAAATTAGCATTTAACAAGAAATCAAGCATAAAATAGAAGCTGATGTTGTTTCAAAGAATGATTCACGAGTTTCAATAAATAAATCGTTTACGAAGACAACAGACTGCTTGGTAGGATTTATTTTAGTCAATTAGGAACTAAACTCTAAAAGAAACATGGGAATGGACTAGGATTGAAATGGATTGTAAAGGAAATTTATGAACGGAAATTTACCCCACACT
>JACEIK010000124.1:451763-473273 GCA_018107945.1 Datura stramonium | reverse complement strand
AGTGATCATTAAGAGTCTGTAGCACCACCCTCAAATGAGCGGCATGCTCCTCCTTGTTCCCAGAGTATATGAGAATATCATCTATGAACACAATCATGAATATGTCCAAATACGGCTTGAACACCCTGTTCATCAAATCCATAAAAGCTGTAAGAGCATTATTTAGTCCAAAAGACATAACTACAAACTCATAGTGACCATACCGAGTCCTAAGGCTGTCTTTGGGATGTCACACTCTCTAACCCTGAGCTGATGATATCTCCATCTGAGGTCTATCTTTGAAAAACACTTGGCACCTTGAAGCTGGTCAAACAAGTCATCAATTTGGGGGAGGGGATACCAGTTCTAAATGGTGACCTTGTTCAACTGTTGATAGTCAATGCACATTCAGAGGGAACCATCCTTCTTCCGGACAAAGAGTATTGCTGCACCCCACGGCGATTTTCTAGGTCTGATGAAACCCTTGTCTAAGAGATCCATCAACTGCTCCTTCAACTCCCTTTAGCCCAGTTGGAGTCATCTTGTAAGGATTAATAGATATAGGTTGTGTATCGAGTAGAAGATCGATGCCGAAGTCGATCTAACGCCCAGGAGGAATTTCTGATAGATCATCTGGAAACACTATTAGATACTCGCACACTAGAAGTATTGATTGAATAGTCGGAGTTTTAAATATAACATCCTTAGTCCTACCTAGATGGAACACACAACCCTTAGATATCATCTTTCTGGCCTTAAGGTAGGAAATGAAGCGACCTACAGACACAACTAAACTACCCTTCCACGCTAGGACTGGCTCACCGGGGAACCGAAATTCTACTGCACGGGTTCTATAATTCACTGAGCCATAACACGCATGTAGCCAATACATGCCAAAGATAACATCAAAATCTATCATGGCTGGCTCTACTAAATCTGTTGGGGTGATTTTTTGAAGGACTATGACAAGGCAATTTCTGTACAACCGTCGAGCTATAACTAAATCACCGATTGGAGTAGAGACTGAGAAGGATTCTGATAGGATTTTGGGACTAAATTCGAAACTACTAGTAATATAGGGTGTCACAAAAGATAAAGTATCCCCTGGGTCTAACAATGCATATACGTAACAGTGGAATACTCGTAACACACCAGTGACTATATCTGGGAAGTCTCCTATCCTGACGAGATGTGAGGGCATAAAACTTGTTCTAGCGCTGACCAACACCTGCACTGGTGAACGCACCATGCTGAGCTAGCCGTGCTGGTGCTGGCGTTGAATGTGTCGCCTGAGTACGACCCCTACCATCACCCTACCTAGCCAATTGACACTCACGGCGCCTATGCCTGTATTTACCACACCCAAAATAGATATCTGATCCAATCAAGCACTCCCCTATGTGATTCTTGCCACACTTTCTGCAATCGAGGAAGGTACACTCTACCTGAATTCTCCTCTTTCCCCTCGAACCCGATGCTCTGCTCCTCTGATCACCTCATGATCTTGATGGAACACTGGGCGATGATGGCGCTAGATCTAATAACCTATGATGGGACTACTGATGATGTCCCCCTCCCAAACTCTGTTAGGAGAACCCAAAACTATTTGTCCTGGCCCTCTTGGCTTCCTTTTCCCTCAAATATGCTTCCTCCATCTACTGGGCATAGAAAATCAATCGAGGAAATTTGATGTCCTAATAAATCATAGCGGTCCTACAATCCTTGACCAGGTAGTCCGCTACTGCGTGAACAAACCTGCTAACCCAATCTCTCTGATCAGCAACCATCTCTGGTGCATATTTGGACAAATGGGTGAACTCCAAAGCATACTCCTGGACTATCATGTTATTCTACCTCAGGTTCACAAACTCAGCAACCTTGATCTCCCTTATCTTATCTTGAAAGAACCGATCTAAGAATGCGGTGAGGAACTCATCCCAACTAATGGGACCCGCTCCGACCTCTTTGCTATCCTTCCACTGTCTGAACCAGATATGGGCAACCCTTTCAACTAGTAAGAGGCTAGATCTGTGCACTCCTCCCCTATCACCCCCATAATCTGGGTGATCTTTTGGATCTCATCAATAAAGTCGTGTGGATCCTCGTTCACCTTCGATCCGAGGAACTCTGTAGGGTTCATTCTAAGAAAGTCACTGACTCTTGCTATTGTCGCATTCTTATTCTGGGGAACATGCGCTACCGCTTACTGGTTGACCTGGGTAGTCAATGCTTGTGCAAACATCTGGATGGCTTCCCTAAACTCTGCATGGGAAACCGGCGCGGGCACATGATCCTCGGGTGTTGGTGGGGCCTGCTGGTGCCCATTCCTATTGCCATTCTCATGGCTATTACCATTTCTGTTTCTTCTTCCATTTACTTGGTGAGGAGGCCGATTTTGCAAACACATATAGCACAAGTTAGAAGGATAGAGAGACATTTCATCGCACGACGTAGATAATGAACTGGGCACACTTCACATCCATGAAAAAGACTCTACTTAATACGACTTTCAAACACCCTAGGACACTTCAAAACCTAATGCTCTGATACCAAGTTTGTTACAACCCGAACATAGGCCCGGATAGAGAAACGGGATAAGGAACCCAAAGAGGCTCCAAGTTGACCCATGACATGAACATAGCGGCTATGAGCATACAACAAGCGAAAACTGATAAAATAAAACATGTCTAAGCAGAAGTATGCATACATATCAATCTAAAATAGAATCAACACTAATAAGCTGATTTTGTACATATTATCTGAAAAGCCTCTAATATAACTGATGAGCTGATGGGACAACATCCCCATCTAGCTCGACAAAATCTGTAATAGAATTAACATAACAATGATCAACATAATGTCCTCGGAGGATGAGGACTCACCACCACTAGCTAACAGGACAAAGGGGGGGAGTAGGACTAATGGTGTGGCTGAGATTGATCCCTCGGACCTGTATTATGAAACGACACAACATAGACAATGCGATCAGTACTTGAAATGTACTAAGTATGCAAAGTAAGTAAAAGGGGAAAGTTAAAAATATATAAGAGTTCATAAAAGTAGGATAGCATGAACATCAAGTAAACATCATAATATAAGCATGAGGGCTCAAGGTTTTCAAACCATTCCTAATCTAGTCATAATCAGAGTCATAAGAGAAACCTTATAAAAAACATGACTTGAACCATAGTAACATAACATGGTAATGCATAAATCATGAGGAACAATGGGAGAACTCATCTTAACGAACACTATCATGATAGATCTTACATGATGCCCCAACTATCTCGCTCAAGTGGGTAGAGTCATCCCAGGCTTGCTAGGAAAGGGACGTACATGATGTGATATCATAAAGGGGAAATCCATGAATACATATACCTATGATGGCATGTACTTCTGAGACCACAGGGTTTACCTAAACGCCGGTTCTACTTTGTGATAGATACTTCTCCGAAGAACATGCACACGAGGCTCATATAGTAATCATGAAATCATTCATGAAGTTCATGGCCAAATAAATTATAACATACTTGATAATACTTGAAATACATGATTAGCCAGGAATAAGGGCCCGTGAGTCATCCAAAAGTAATAAATTTATAAATCATGAAGAACATGCATATTTGTGAAAATTCATATTGTCACGATCGAGTTTACACCCTAGCCGTAACACGGGACAAGGATCCAAGTCGGCCCATAGCATAATCATAACATAACACTTACCTGTATAAACAGCTAATAGAAACATACCTAAGCGGAAGCTACTGTAAGGAGTCAAATTTAATACATAAGGAAATAATCTAACAAAACATTAATACATAGTATGAATCTGATTACACACGTCTGAAAGCATATACTAAACTGATGAGTTGCTGGGACAGGTCCCTAGCTAATTCCTAATATTTGAAAAAGTGAAATACAACTGAAATAGGAACATAGACCTCATCCTCAAAAGATGAGGACTCACCACAATCCGCTAAGATGGAAGAAAGAGCGTGTCTACCCGCGAGGCTGAGTCTGGATACCTAAATCTATATCATGAACTGATATAGAACATAAAGTATGTGATCAATACTGGGAATGTACTGAGCATACGGGGAAATGTAAACAAACTATACATACAAGTATACAAGAAGGAAATAAACTGTGTACATCAACATATAACTGGTTAAGAATGCAACAAGCCTCTTCTGAGTAGTATACACATATCAACATGAAACTTTCAGTTTGAACTCATATTTAGAAGCATCATCAAAATCATGCACAAGGGTCAGGCACTGAACATATATTGAGAACTGAAGCTGAGCTACCACCATACACTGTTCTGGATGTCTGCTGATAACTGAGATTTCATTATGCTATATCTATTTTAAACTGAAGACTAAACTATATGGAACTGAGCCAAACTGATAACATAAACTAAGAGAGTCATTCTCTACTATGGAGAGTCCCAAATGAACTAGGGGAAACATTCTCAGCTATGGAGAGTCCCAACTAAACTAAGGGAAACATTCTCAGCTATATAGAGTTCTTGACTGACTAAGGGAAATAGTCTCAGCAATGGAGAGTCCCTAACTGACCAGGGGAACATTCTCGGCTATGGAGAGTCCCTGACTGACTAAGGAAAACATTCTCGGCTATGGAGAGTCCCTGACTGACTAAGGGAAACATTCTTGACTATGGAGAGTCCTTGACTGACCAAGGGAAACATTCTCGGCTATGGAGAGTCCCTGGCTGACTAGAACATGAGGAGTGCTGATATGACATTATACATCTGGTCTAAGTTACTACAACTAATCATAAACATGAGCATTTACTGATTTCATCATACTGCATTTATTTAGAAAGGATTAAGGCTACTTTGTACTAACAACAAGCCCAAAAGTTTGAAGTATAATTCTAATGCGTTATCTTCGTAATTCATATTGTCATGGTACCGAATCATCATTTAATCCACAAATCTTACATTTTACGAACATATACAGATTCATATCATACTTTACACACTTGCACAACATTCAAGTTTCAAGTTCACAGCATATGACGTATAACATAGATTCATGTAAAATCCATAGGTCTAATTCACCCTTTAGAATATATACGTTGATTCATATATTCTAAATTTACGAAAAAGCCCACGTAATTAATTCATACCTTAAACATGTGCAACGGGATCATGGTAGAAGTATTTATTTTCATTTCATGGAACCCATTTTGGAATTTACTCCGACTCATAAGGAAGATACGATAATTATGTTGTTATCACAGGTTTACATCATACCCAAAACATTTACACCGAAAACATAATGAAAACACATACATACTTCCCATTGATCAAGCCATAGTTCAAATCTCATCTCAACATATTTATCGAATCATATATTCTACTTTTTAAGGGAATTTTTGCGATATTCACGTACTTTAGGCATGGATACAAGTTCTTGACATAATAAAGTGAATAATAATAGAATCCCAATCAAATTTTTAAGCTATCTCATGAAGGAAATCCTATAATCATGCAGTTTTACCATTTAACACATAATTCGAGATATTAAAATACTACCATAAGCATAATTAACTTTTAATCCTAATGGGTCTTTAAAATTCATGGAAGACATAGAATAAATCATCCATAAATTTATACCCTGGGTCACGCTTTTCTAAAATAATGGAATCGGATTTTTGATAAAATATTTTGGGGCACAATGATGGAAGGATATCCTTTTTGAAAAATGCACATACCCGATTAAGATAAATCCCACTCAAACTTGCAACTTGAAGCCTTGAGGAAACCCTTGTTGAATCCTTAATCTTGAGAGGGGAAGGAAGAAGAGTTGAGGGAATGAGAGGTTAGGATAGAAAACCCCCAAAAGATCTCTTGAAATTCCAAAAATGACTCCATTTCAAAATTGAAAGCATGGGACTTTACCAAAATACCCCTAGGGAAAATTTAAAAATTTTCCCGATCTGAGACCACGACCTTCACCACGTGTTTTTGGTCCTCACCAGACTCTTGGTGACAATCTGTTGTTTCTAGGGCCTGCTTCACAGTTTTAGCTTCCTCAACCAACAACAAATAGAACGAGTCGTTACTTTAACCAACGACTCATCACCACCTCCCATTGACTCCATTGGTTCCTCAACCTGCAATCCCTCCAATGACCGACATGAAGATTTGTTACTTGATCCAATGACTCGTCAATCCTTCTGTTGTTCCTACTGGAACAACCCTTAAGTCCCTTACAATGATCGACACCATGGGTCGTTGCTAGCTTTAATGGCCCGTTATAACCATCCATCGTCACTGACATGGAACCCTGCACTCGAACTAATGAGTCCTCATGACGACCAGCTATGGAAACCAGCGAGTCGTCACATGACTCGTCCCCTCCAAGAAGTACAACCGGAAAGCTTGCCACGATTGCTTCCAACGGGTTGTTGTTTCATACGATGAATCGTACCTCCTCTCATGGAATCAGAACACTTGGCCCCTTTTCTGAAATTCTTCCAATGATTGCCTCTAATGACTTGTTAGAGCGACCAATGACTCATTGGACGAGTCGCTTTGAGGAACTTCTGCATATTTTTCTGCTGAGCACATTTCAAATTCGGGTTTTAAATATTAGGAAATTTTTGAGTGTTACACATATACTTGACATTCATAAATTCATGAAGATTACTTGAAAATAAATAATATCATAAATCATAATCAAAGCGAAGGAAGGTCAAAACCGTAATAGAATCATAATGTGATTTTTCATGAAACTTTGCATAATTGAGCATAGATTGACTGTGATTTGAAATCATAAAAATTATAATCAATTTAAATATAAAAACTTCTCATAAATCTTAAAACAACAGTTAGAACATAAAGGGGATTTACCTATTACTAAATCAAAGAGAATTCCAAGAATTTGGGGTTAAAAGCCCCATGAGATCATCAAATTTACTTTAATAGTTGAATTCATGAACATTGAGGAAAATTGGGGAATGAGAGTGAAAAGGGACTCTCATTCACAATAGTACATACCTGGGTAATCTGATCTTACACTCTCCCTTGAAAGCCCAAAGGAATTGGGGAAGAAATTGGGGAGTTCTAGGCTTGTTCTTCATTTAGAATTTCTCTAGTTTGCATGCATGGGGAGGGAATAGGTTGGAATATATATAACCCTCTTAAAAAATCCCTAATAAGAACTTAAAATGAAATAGTTTAGGGTTTAGGAGCTTAGAAATTATGAACTTGCCCTAATTAAAACGCAGGAAAATTACACACTGCCAGGTACCACGACTAGTCCTACGGATCATACCTCGATCCTACGGGTGATGCCTTCCTCTTCTTGAAACCTTAGCTAAATAGTAATGCCCCAGAAACTCAAAGATTAAATCCAAGAATTAAATCATAAAATCTGGAAATCTGCAGAAATTTATCACAGAACGACTCACCTAACGGGTCGTTGTGAGACCTAACGACTCGTTAGGTCAGTCGTGAGAAGAAGGAGTAAGTATTGGTAAGTGAGACTCGTTATGTCCCCCGTTACCAGCCCTAGTCAGTTGTTTGGTAGTGCACCTAACGAGTGTCACCACGAGTCATGTATGTGGGAGTACAACAAGGGAAATTGTTCTTCCCTTGTGCCGCCCAAAACCCTCCCATAGTTTCTCTATTAGTTTTAGCCCTGTGTTTTCGAATACACAGAAATTAAATGATATTATTTGTTAATTTCATATAGAAGGTATCCTTGTTTATTATTGATATGATCTCCATCAATTCATACTTGAATTGTTGATGTTCTTGCCAAGTGAATTGAAGCCCTAAATTTTTGAGTAAAGATTATTTGCACAATAAATTCCATCGAGTGAATTAAGTATGTTTTGGCTGAATTTCCTAGTAATTCTTATTATATATATATATATTTTCCATATTATGGAGTTCCCGTATTGTTGGAATGTTCTCTATTAGCTGCTTAATAGTTCAGTTTAGTTAGAACAAAGAACCTCTTCAGAACTATTCAGAACATGTCAACTGATCAGTTTGACTTTAGTCTTTTCTCGAGGTGTCAGTGGTGCCTCCCAGTTATCAGAATTAGACTTAGAATCCAGTTTATTGGCCCATTAGGTGCTCATGAAATTTTAGATATATAGCTCTGACCAGCCACAGGACCCCTGTTTAGTTTGCAAATTGTTCTTAGACGGTTACGACGCTTTGAGATAAGCAGCTCTGACCAGTCTAGAACCCAGTTTCATAATCTGGTACGATAAGACTCTCAAGGTACTTTAAGTAATATGTCCCTGACTAGTCTTGAACCCTAGTTTCGAGCTATCAGCCTAATAGTTCAATTTAGGTTTTCCAGTGGGAGTACGACTTAGCATCGAGCAGGCCGAGGTTCCAGCGCACCCAGGTTCCCAAAACTACGTTGCCAGCATAGGTTATAGTATTACTTGGCCTGATTGGCCCCATACTTTTGTGATCACCCAGTTCATGCCTTCATACTCTGGCAAGGTATATTGGGTCCTACCGGTAGGGTGTATACATCGGACTCCACGTTTAGCTCACGTGGTTATATGTCGGTTATAGACTCTCCCACTAGTCATTCCAGTCCAGTTTCAGACTAAGAAGTTCAGTTTAGTATCTCAGACTCAGTACTTTAAGACTTAGGACATGCCTTGACCATCATACAGGGTCATTTCGACCACCTCAGTATACTTCAGTAGTTCAGTTCAGCTTACTTACTGGTCATTGCATGTTATATCAGTTTAAACATTATATTCAGTTATGTTTTCTCCCACTTACTCAGTACATTCAAAGTACCGACGCATACTTTTATTTTGTATCATTTCGTGATACAGCTGCAGGTTCCTAGACTCAGCATCGTTAGCCGTTGCGATCCCGATCCTCCTCTTCCATAGTTGAAGTGTGAGTCCTCATCATTTGAGGGCCTTATTCCATTTCCTTTCAGTTGATTTATTATTTTTAGTTAGTTTTAGAGTTAGCTGGGGCCTTGTTCCAGCAACTCATCAGTTAGAAGGCTTTCAGAAACAGAGTTAATTTCAGACATAGAATTAATTCCAGTCTTCTTATGTTCATAAATCTTATATTTTTAATTTTATTTTCATAAATGCTTGTATGATATTATTTCAAAGCTTCCTCTATATTTGTTTTACTTAGAATTCCAGTTTATGATAGACCAGGGGTTGACTTGGGATCACTTGTGGGTTCAAGTACCGTGTCCCGTCCAGGGCATAGACTCGAGGCGTGACCAACTTGGTATCAGAGCGCCAGGTTTAGAGTATCCTCAAAATGTCTGACCGTATGCTTTTTGTGCTATATCGTTTCATGATATAGATTCAAGTACCTAGACTCAGCCTCGCGGGTAGACACACTCTTTCTTCCATCTAAGCGGATTATGGTAAGTCCTCATCTCTCAAGGATGAGATCAATGTCTCTTATTTCAGTTATATTTCCATTTTCAGACTTTAGGAGTTAGCTGGGGACCTGTCCCAGAAATGCATCAGTTTAGTAGAGGCTTTCAGACATATATAACTAAATTATGTCTATGTATTAAAGTTTTGTTAGACTATGTCTCTAAGTTTTACATTTGACTCCTTACAGTTAGCTTCTGCATAGTTATGTTTCTATTAGCTGTTTTTATTGTTAAGTGTTATGCTATGAGTATGCCATGGGTGGACTTGGAGCTTTCAGGGTTCCTTGTCCTGTGTTACCGCTAAGGTTTAAACTTGGGTCATGACATTACGCCTCCAGACAGCTCCAGGTTCATGAAAAGAACGATCCGACTCATGACCTTGAGTTGGCAGTAGTGGTCCTTGCCTTGAAAATATAGAGGCACCACCTTTACAGGGCTCAAGTGGATGTTGTCACCAATCACTAGAGCCTTCAGTATGTGTTCAGTCAGAAGGATTTAAATCTTCGTCAGAAGAAGGTGGTTGGAGCTATTGAAGGATTACGTCATGAGTGTGATGTACCACCCAGGCAAGGCCAATGTAGTGGTTGATGCCCTAAGAAGGATGTCCATAGGGAGCGTGGCTAATATCGAGGAGAGTAGAAAAGAGCTAGCAAAAGATATTCACTAGTTAGCTCGGGTGGGAGTGCAGTTGGTTGATTCAGTTGAGGGTGGAGTAGTAGTGCAGAGTGGATCAGATTCCTCATTAGTCATTGAAGTTAAGTCAAGGAATGATGAAGATCTCATACTTCTTAAGCTAAAGGAAGTAGATCTCAAAAAAGAAGTGGAGGCTTTCACAAAAGGGGGAGATGGTATTCTCCGTTACCAAGGTAGACTATGTGTACCAGATGTAGGTGACTTGATATGACAGATACTGGATGAAGCACACAGTTTGAGATATTTTATCCACCCAGGTGCCACTAAGATGTTTCGTGATCTACAGGATATTTACTGGTGGAACGACATGAAAAGAGACATAGCAAAATTTGTGGCTAAGTGCCCGAACTGCCAGAAGGTTAAGGTGGAACATCATAGATCAGGAGGTATGACTTAGGATATTAGCATACCCACATGGAAGTGGGAAGAAGTGAATATGGACTTTATTACAGGCCTACCTCGTACTCCTCGGCAGCATTACTCAATCTGGGGGATAGTAGACCGCATGACCAAGTCAGCACATTTCCTCCCAGCTAAAACTATAGACTCAGCTGAGGAATATGCTAGGCTATATATCTGAGAATTAGTCAGACTGGCATGGGGTGCCCTTGTCTATCATTTTAGATAGAGGTACCTAGTTCACATCTTACTTCTGGAAGTCAATTTAGAAAGGACTCAGTACCCAGGTCAAGCTCAGCACAACTTTTCACCTTCAGACAGATGGACAAACTGAGCGGACTATTCATACCTTGGAAGATATGCTGAGAACTTGTTTAATCAATTTCAAAGGCAGTTGGGATGATCACCAACCTCTTATCGAGTTTGCATACAACAACAACTACCACTCCAATATTTAGATGGCCCCGTTTGAGGCATTATATGGTAGGAGGTGTAGGTCTCCTATCAGGTGGTTTGAGGTTGGTGAAGCCACCTTGATAGGGCCAGACTCAGTTCATGAAGCTATGCAGAAGGTGCAACTTATTAGGGAGAGGTTGAAAATAGCACAAAGCCGACAAAAATCCTATGTTGATGTAAGGAGAAGAGAGTTAGAATTTGTAGTAGATGATTGGGTTTATCTTAAAATTTCACCCATAAAAGGGGTGATGAGGTTTAGGAAGAAAGGAAAACTAAGTCTGAGATATGTGGGACCCTACATGATTCTGAGGAAAATTGGCAGTGCTTCATATGAGTTAGAACTATCTCCAGAGTTAGATTATGTGCACCCAGTCTTCCATGTGTCACTATTGAAGAAGTGCATCGGTGATCCAACTTTAGTTATGCCACTAGATAGTGCGGGTGTGAAGGATAGTCTCTTTTACGAAGAGGTCCCAGTTCAGATCCTTGACCGTCAGGTTCGTAAGCTGATAAATAAGGATGTCGCTACTGTAAAAGTCTTGTGGAGGAACTAGCTAGTTGAGGGAGCCACATGGGAGGCAGAAGAGGACATGAGGGCCAGATACCCTCATTTATACCCTTCCAGTTCAGTTCCAGCACCAGGTACTAAATTCCTCCTCAATACTCTGTTCAGTTCTGTACTCATCAGCTCTATTCAGATTTTACATATACATTCTAGTTGCATCAACTCTATTAGCATGATTAAGTCAGTTCGGAGTCAGTTACTCCTTCGAAATCAGTTCATAGCCTCAGTTTGAGAATTGCAGCTCTTTTCCCAGTTTTCTAGAAGTTTTAGCCTTCATTCGAGGATGAATGATCCTAAGGGGGAGATATTGTACATCCCGAAACATTCCTAGACCAAACTCAGACCTTGCAAGTAATTTCAATTGAAACAAGAAAAGTTGCCTCAGAATGACCGAGAGAACGAGTCGTGGTCAGATCCAACAACCCATTGTCTCAGTCGTGGTCAGCCCTATCTTGGTCCTTCAGGAACCAATGGAACATGGAACGACCTATTGTGAGAAACAACGAGTTTTCCTATCACTCGTTGGTCCCCATCCTAAAATACTCTTTTCCAGGAACCCACGACTAAACAAATGAATCATCATGTGAGACAACGAATCATGGTGTGAGTCGTTAGTTGGGATTCCCAGAAACCTCCTTCAGTGATAACGAGTGGTAACAACGACCCATTGTATCACACAACGAGTCATTGTGACCACCCATGGTGCCAAGTTCAGGGATCTTAGGTTTTATAGAGGTGATGACTCGAGACAACAACCCGTTGGGTCTACCAACGAGTCGTTGTGTTACCCATTGTCAGGCTTCCCGATTTTCTCATCCACTGACCACAGGGTCCAATGAGTCGTGATCCCTCTCATTGCCACTTCCAGTGAGCCTAGAACCCAGGCCTCAGTACCAACGACTGGTCCCAACGAGTCATGGTCTCAACCAATGACTCGTTGAGTGACCCGTATTTCCCTGTCGGCAGTTTTTCCAGATGTTTTTACAGGGATATTTTTGTAATTTCCCACCTCTTAATTCCTAAACTATGTAATTTTGGGTTATTTTTATGGAATTTAGAGGGGCAATCGATGATTACTTCACCCCTCTCATCCCTTCAGAAAATCATATGGTAGTTATTTTCTCAGAAAAACTCAAAGCAAGAGCTAGGGCACTCGAAATTCTCCTTAGATTCTTAAGGGATTTTCTATGGGATTTCTTCACCAGGTATGTGGGAATTAAAAAATGGAATTGTTCTTCCCTTGGGTCCCCAATACCCTTCCTTATTTCTCTATTAGTTATAGCCCTAAGGTTTTGAAATTTATAAAGTTTTCAGACAGAATTCTATCTATTTCAGGTGGAACATTATCCATGTTATTAGCTGCTATATTTTACCTAAATCCTTAGAAATCATGTGGGAACTAGTTTCTTGTAAAATAATTTATCCCTAGATTTGGCAATCAGTAAATTAGAGTCTTGCATATTTGACTAGTTGTTCATGTTGCTTTATTCTATCAGTGTTGGGATTCTCTTGTTGTTAAAATAAGTTGAAATCTCAGTCAGATGCATCCTAGTCCAGTTTCAATCAGAATATCAGTATATTCAATATTATTCAGAAATGTTAGCTGATCAGTTTGACTGTAGTCTTTTCTTGAGGTGTTAGTGGTGCCTCCTAGTTACAGTTATTAGACTTAGATATCAACTATCAAATTTTTGTTTGTTCTTTAGACGGTTACGAAGCTTCCAGATAAGTAGCTCTGGCCAGTCTTAGAACACTAGTTATAGAATTCGGTGCGATAAGACTCTCAGGGTACTTCCAGATATGTTTCCCTGGCTTAGTCTTACACCCTAGTTTCGAGCTACCAACTCAATAGTCATCCTAGAACTATCCAGTGGGAGTAGGACTTAGCACTAAGCGGATCGGGGTTCTAGCGCACCCAGGTTCCCAGAAGTACATTGCCATCATAGGTTATTTTATTGGCCCTATGGCCCAAGACCTGTGATCACCCAGTTCATACCTTTATACCCTAGTAAGGTATATTAGGTCCTATAGATTGGGTGTATACATCGGACTCTACGTTTAGATCACGTGGTTATGTGTCGGTTATAAACTCTCCCACTAGTCAGTACAGTTTTAGTTTAGCTCAGCTTAGTACAATTTCAGTTTACTTAGTTCAGTTCAGTCTAATACAGTTAGCTCATATCAGTATCTCATATTCAGGGCATGTCTATGACCATCACTCAAGGTCATTTTTGACCATTTAAGTTATGTTTCAGTTATTTAGTTTCAGTATTTCAGTTGGTCATTGCATGTCATTATAGTTCAGTTATTTGATCTTTATGTTATATTTTCTCTCACTTACTCAGTACATTCAAATTATTGACGCGTACCTTCTACGTTGTATCATATCATGAAACAGGCGCAGGTTCTCATCCCCAACACTGTTAGATGATTTTCCTTCTGATGATATCAGTAGTTGCAGTTGGTGAGTCCTCATCTTTCGATGATGATATTTTATTATTCAGTTATTTCTTTCAGTTAGACTTTAGAGTTAGTAGGGGGCTTGTCTCAGCAACTCATCATTTGTAGATGGCTTTCAGACACAGACTCAAACTTTTAATTTTTCTTTCAAATGTATAAACTTTTATTATTTAGTTTTTCTTTAACGGTTTTATTATTTAAGCTTCCGCTATGATTACTTAGATTACTAGTGTTATGATAGACCATGGGTTGGCTTAGGGTTATTTGTGACTCCAAGTACCGGGTCTCATCCAGGGTATAGAATCGGGTTCTGACAAACTTGGTATCAGAGCACAAGGTTTAGAGTATCCTAGGTTGTCCAAAATCCGCACCAAGTAGAGTCATTTTCATGAGTGTGAAGCGCGCCACACTTATGATGGGGAGGCTACGTGACATTATTAGGAAAACTCCCTTTTTGTTCATACTTTTTATTGTGTGTTGAAGTTCAGTTCTGGAAACATTCTCCTAACTCGTGCTCTATTTCATTTCAGTGAAACCATGCCTCCAAGACGCGAAAGCAGAAGAAGGGCCGAAAATGGTAATCGGCCTGCCCCACAAACTCTAGTAGCCCCACAGGACAACCAAGTGTCCTCAGCAGAATTCAGACTGGCAATCTAGCTTCTGGCTCAGATTGTCACAAACTAGGTGAACTAGCAGGTGGTTCCAGTTAACTGAAATGGGTTCGCAGCAGCTGCCCGAGTTCGGGACTTCAGCAGAATGAACCCTCTAGCCTTTCATAGATCTAATGTAGGAGAGGACCCACAGGAGTTAGTGGATGAGATACGAAAGATCACCTGGATTATGGGTGTTAGCTCCGTTGAGAGTGCTGACCTGGCTGCCTACCAGTTTAAAGGGGTAGCCTAGATCTGGTACAATCAGTGGAAAGAAGGGAGACCAGCAGGAGCAGAACAGGTGGAGTGGGAAGAGTTCACAACAGCCTTCCTAGACAGATTCTTCCCCCGAGAGTTAAGGGAGGCTAACGTGGCAGAATTCAAGAATTTGAAACAAGGCAACAAGATGGTGGAGGAATATGCACTAAGTTCACACGGTTGTCAGGATATGCTCCAGAGATGGTAGCTGAGCCAAGGGCTTGCATGCTTAAGTTCATCAACAAAATATTAAACCTGGTTCTTAAGGAGAGTAGGATGCGATGCTCATCAGAGACATTGACCTCTCCAGCCTCATCGTTCATGCCCAGCAAATTGAGGTAGAAAATCTAAAAGACATGTAGCGGGAGAATAAGCGGGCAAGGACTGGACAATCAGATTATGGCCACCAGAGGTCTGGCGATAGTAGCCGCCCGTATTAGCAGCAGTAGCAGAGGGCTCCAACACCCACTTAAGCCAACACCCCTACTTTTCGGTCCCGAAAGGATCGGAAGGGTGGAGCATCTGGCTCACAGTCCCAGAGTCATAGTTCTAGCAACAGCTATCCAGCTTGCCCTAAGTGTGGCAAAAATCATCCAGGGGAACTCCTTCAGGGAAGAGAGGGTTGCTTTAGGTGTAGACAGCTAGGTAACCGGCTCAAATGATGCCCATCTGTAGGACGGGGGAGATTACAGTCTACCACTTCAGCAGTTCCAGGAACCCGACTAGCTCAGCAGGCCAACACTTCAGGTATAGATGGTGGTCAGTGCCAAAACCATTTGTTTTCTTTGTCCTCCCATCAGGATCAAGAGAGCTCGCCTGATGTGGTCACCGGTATGTTATGTCTCTTCCATGTAGATGTGTATTCCCTGCTAGATCCAGGAGAAACACTATCATTCGTGACTCCGTATGTAGCTGTCCAGTTTGAAATCAGTCCAGAAGTCCTCTAAGAACTATTCTCAATCTCTACCCCACCTGGTGTGTCAGTTAGAGCCAGACGACTGTATAAAAACTACCTAGTCTCAATCTTGAATAAGATCATTCTAGCTGATCTTGTAGAGTTAGACATGGTTGATTTTGATCTCATCCTTTTCATTGATTGGATACACTCCGATTATGCCTCAGTCGATTGCAGAACTAGAGTCATGAGATTTCAGTTCCCTAATAAACCAGTTTTAGAGTGGATGGGCAGTAGTTTAGCTCCTAAGGGTCAGTTTATTTCCTACCTCAAGGAAAGAAATCTTATTTCTAAGGGGTGAATTTATCATCTAGTTCGGGATAAAGATTCCAGCTTTGAGACCCCAACCATCCAGTTAGTTCTAGTTGTTAGCGAGTTCCCTAACGTGTTTCCTGAAGGTCTTCTCGGAGACCCTCCTGAGCGGGAAATAGACTTCGCCATAGACCGTCCTCTAGACACTCAGCCCATCTCCAATCCTCCTTACAGAATGGCTCTAGCTGAGCTTAAGGAGTTGAAGGAGCAACTAAGAGACCTTCTTGATAAAGATTTCATCAGGCCCAACATCTCTCCTTGGGGTTCTCCAATATTATTCGTGCGAAAGAAACACAGTACTCTCAGAATGTGTATTGATTACCGTCAATTGGACCAAGTCATTGTTAAGAATAGGTATCCCCTACCCAGGATTGATGACTTGTTCGATCAACTTCAGGGAGCCAATTGTTTTTTCAAAGTAGATCTCAGGTCGGGGTATCATCATCTTAGAGTTAGAGAATGTGACATACCAAAAACATCCTTCAGAACATGATATGGTCAGTATGAATTCATGGTTATGTCCTTCGGACTAAAATTAGGAGTTTCTTAGGTCTAGCCAGTTATTACCGATTCTTTGTGGAAGGATTTTCCTCTATTGCATCTCCTCTAACTAGGTTGACTCAAAAAAATGTTAAATTTGAGCAGTCAGATGCGTGTGAGAAGATTTTTCAGGAGTTGATGCCTCGACTCACTACCGCTCCAGTGTTAACCTTATTGGAAGGAACAGACGGGTTCGTTGTACATTGTGATGCTTCTAGAGTTGGACATGGTTGTGTTCTAATATTGCTGGGTAAGGTGATAGATTACGCCTCCAAACAGCTCGAGGTTCATGAAAAGAACTATCTGTTTCATGACCTTGAGTTGGCAGCAGTGGTCTTTTCCTTGAAAATATAGAGGCACTACCTTTTTGGGGCTCGCATGGATGTTTTCACCAATCCCAAGATCCTTCCGTATGTTCAGTCAGAAGGATTTAAATCTTCGTCAGAGAAGGTGGTTGGAGCTATTGAAGGATTATTACATGAGTGTGTTGTACCACCCCGCAAGGAAAATGTAGTGGCTGATGCCCTAAGCAGGATGTCCATGGGGAGCGTGGCTCATGTCGAGGAGAGCAGAAAAGAACTAGGAAAAGATATTCACAAGTTAGCTAGATTGGGAGTGCAGTTGGTTGATTCAGCAGAGGGCGGAGTAGTAGTGAAGAGTGGATCAAATTCCTCATTAGTCGTTGAAGTTAGGTCAAGGCAGGATGAAGATCCCATACTACTTAAGCTAAAGGAAGCAATTCTCAGAAAAGAAGTGGAAGCTTTCTCCAAAGTGGAGATGGTGTGCTCCATTACCAGGGTAGACTTTGTGTACTGGATGTAGGGGAATTGAGACAATAGATACGGGATGAAGCACACAGTTTGAGATATTCTATCCACCCAGGTGCCACTAAGATGTATCATGATCTATGGGATATTTACTAGTGGAACAATATGAAAAGAGACATAGTAGAATTTGTGGTTAAGTGCCCAAATTACCAGCAGGTTAATGTAGAACATCAGAGACCAGAGGTATGACTCAAGATATCAACAAACCCACATGGAAGTGGGAGTAGGACTTAGCACCGAGCGAACTGGGGTTCCAGCACACCCAGGTTCCCAGAACTACGTTGTCATCGTATTTTTTTATTGGCCTATGGCCCCAAATTTTTGATCATCCAGTTCATGCCTTTATACCCTGGCAAGGTATATTCGGTCCTACCGATGTGGTGTATACATTAGACTCCTAGTTTAGCTCATATGTTTATGTGTCGGTAATAGACCCTCCCATTAGTCTGTACAGTTTCAGTATAGCTCAGCTCAGTACAGTTTTAGTTTACTTAGTTCAGTTCAGTTCAGTACAGTTAGCTCAAATCAATATCTCAGATTCAGGGCATGTCTATGACTATCAATTAGGGTCATTTTTGACCATTTTAGTTATGTTTCAGTTATTTAGTTTCAGTATTTCAGTAGGTCATTGCATATAATTATAGCTTAGTTATTAGATCTTTATGTTATATTTTCTCCCACTTACTCAGTACATTCAAAGTACTGCATACTTTTTATGTTGTATCGTATCATGATATGAACCTATGTTCTCAGCCCCAACACCGTTAGACGATTTTCCTTCCGATGATATCAGCAGTTGTAGTTGGTGAGTCCTTATCTTTTGAGGATGATATTTTATTATTCAGTTATTTCTTTCAATTAGACTTTAGAGTTAGCTGGGGGCTTTTCTCAGCAACACATCATTTGTAGATGGATTCAGACACAGACTCAGACTTTCGGTTTTGCTTTCAAATGTATCAACTTTTATTATTTCATTTTTCTTTAATGGTTTCATTATTTAAGCTTCCACTATGATTACTCAGATTACTAGTGTTATGATAGACCATGGGCTAGCTTGGGGTTACTTGTGACTCCAAGTATCGTATCTCGTCCGGGGTATAAAGTCGGGTAGTGACATGTTCACAATTGCGGGATTTTGATTCACAGTTCGAAGTCAGGATGGATCTAATTTTTTCACCAGTTGTGATGATCCTTCATAATTTTAATTGAATTTCTCTCAAAATGATAATTACTTTTTCATCACTTTTTGAGCTATACACCTCAATTTTGGGGGATTTTGAGATTTAATTACGAATGTAAGAATCTAACCACATATTTACTATTTCCTCTTAATTTAATTGATTTATTTTCCCTTTTATTTGCGTTTGGATGTTAGAAATTGGGATTCTAAATCTAAGATTTAAAAATTATATTTTGACAATTTGGATTTCGCTTTGAACTCGATTAATGATAAAATTTCATATTTGAGACCATTGTGTTATGCATAAACTGATTTTGAAAGAAAATTATTATTTTGACCTTAGGAGCTAGGAGTTGACTTTTGAGCCTGAGATAGAAATATAATAATATGGTTGTCTACGGACTCGTATACTCATGTAGATTACATATTTGACCAGATTGGGACGTTCAGAGATGTTGCGGAAGAGAAACTTCATAATTTAATTTTTTGGACTCTAATTAAGGCAATTTGAGACTTTCTAGACTTCTTATAAAGTGTTAATGTGTTTGAATTGTTGAATTAAGAGAGTAATTGTTAATGAGGTCCTATATATATGAGATGATGAGCATTTATATGGTACCAATTCCATGTTATAGGTAAATTGACAATTCCTTACTTGTTAGATGATTTTGTGACTTGTGAGCATGATTATTCATTCATTTGTTTGATTTGTAGCTCATATTGCTCACTTGATTGATATTTAATCCCCTACTCTCTGTTATGAATTTTGAATAAGATAATGATCATTATTATTGGAATTTGACATTTGGATGTGCATTGCATTTGATATGATATTCTTGCATAAGATGGAAATTTAATAAAAAGATAAACTGTAATGACCCGTATGTCATTACGAGGGGAATAAGTTTAGAACACCCTAAATGGACTAGGTGATTGATAGAGAGGTGATATGGAGGGGGGTAGTGAAAAGTTTTATGTTGGGGAGTAGGTTGAGAGCAAGATTGGGAGCTACTGGTTACGAGGGACCGCTGCAGTGGTGGGATTTCGTCTGCAGCGAGACCATCATGATGGTCGGGGTTCCACTGTAATGGACTTGGAGAATAACCATAGGATCCATTGTAGCAGTGTCCTGATCGCCATAGCGGATCCAGAACAGTGGAAGAGTGACTGCTATAGCGGATGACCGAAACTAGAAAATGGGTTTTAAGTGAAATTTCAGGAGGTTTACCCCGTTATTTCAAAAAAAACTACGAGAACTCAGATAGAATTCCCCAAGAACAGACCATTTTTCCCTTCTCAAAGGTAATAATCTTGGTCTATCTTCTTTATTTTGATGCCCTAAACCCGTAAATCAATAGGGGAACTTGTTATGGTGGAAATTCTAGGTTGAAAAGCCCTAAAACGATGAGAATAAGGGAAATTGATTGGGTATTGAGAGTTGATTGATTCCTAGGTTTCAAATCATGTAATTATTGTTCTCTAGGGTGAGCGGGATGGTGCTAGTCCATCATTCCTAGAATTGGAGACCTAGAGAGTGGCAGAAGTGGAAAATTTAGCATTAAACATGCTTGAAAGATGGTTGGCGAATAGAAACCCCATGAAACATATTGAATAATCATGGTGGGATTAGAGTGGGGTTTAATTTCCAAACCCTTGTTTACCGAAGTAGTTGGTTGATTATTTGTTAACCTTTTGTTTTAGATTTCGAAAGTTAGGAAGCGCTAAGAAAAGTCAAGGCTCTAGCGGAGTAACTTGAGATTTCCATCTGTAACCGAGGTAGGTTATGGTTTAGAATGAGTTAGACTCAAATATAATGTAATATATGTATGTGGAATGATAATATGTTGGATTGGATCTCAGTCATTAGTTGTTGTGATAATTTCCCTATTAATCCAATCCCTGAAGTGAATTTGATATGATGTTGTTACTAATGAGATGCATTATTGATGTTTATAATATTGTGTGTGTTCGTAATTGTCATAAGAGTGTGTAATGAACGGTTACATAATCAAGTTGAGTGAGGAAATATGAGATCTCCTTAAGGTCATAACAACAGATTATTTGATAATATATTTACTATGAGATTGAATGTGGATAGTATAAATATCCTGAGATGAGTGACTCGTGCCCAAGGGGAGCATCTGGGTGAGTAAGATTTACTAAGTTGCTAGTCTCTGAGGGGATCTTCCGAACGAGCATATAAGTGGGGTAGTTACCACGCCAGTACAATATATAAATTTCTAGAGTTTCTTACTAGTCATGTCTGGAATGGAAGAAATAAGACCCTCTGGCATGTGTGTACATCGATTTTTACTAACTGAGTGCTCATGGTGATGTGACGGAGGCGTGTGCCCGACATGTCACCATATATTGTATTATTTGATTTGTTGTAACATGGTGAAATCTGTGTGGCTAGTTGAACTGAGCTTGTGGTCATGTGCATGCAGTCTGAATAATTGAGGCTTTGCAATGACAGGATGGAGAATTGGTTAAAAGAGAAATTGTGATTAAGTTGTGAAATCTATGAAAGTAATTCATTCTATACCTTATGTGGTTACGTGACATTTCTCGTTGCTGATGACTGTGAAATGCTTGGATGATTATATATATTTATAGGTTATAGAAAGTTAGCTAAAGTTGAATGTGCAGTTACGTCGAGCTACTGCCAACACAGTATTGTTGCAGCAGAACCTATTCTGCTGCGGCGAGACCGTGGCAGCGGCCAACTGACTGCTACGGCGAGGCCCAAACCAGTGAGCAGTCTGGTCAGCACCCTAAGAAAATTTAATTTCTAAATGAATATTTCCTGTTGAAATG
>JACEIK010000124.1:379217-451731 GCA_018107945.1 Datura stramonium | reverse complement strand
ATATATGTTATTATTTAGGGTCGGCTGATGATGCCTACCAGTATTGTGTTTCGTACTAATGCTACTCATGCACTTCTTTTCTGAGTGTAGAATATGATCCTGCAAGTTTATCTTAACCTCACCTTTAGAAGCAGCAGATTATTTGAAAGGTGAGCGATGCAGGATGTGCTGTTCTACGCCTCCTCTGAAGATGTCTCTTGGCCGGACATTTGCAGTTTTATTTATTTTAGTTTAAATTCATCCTAGACATGTGAACATACATCTAAAGTGCAATGACAATTAGGTTCTAGTACTTTGTAGGAGTTTGTTTTGATTGATTCTTTGCAGTTATATTCATGATTTATTTCTTTATTTTCAAAAGTGTTATTCTCAATCCGAATATTGGAGTTTTGGGGGGTAATAATTGGGATTGGTTGGTTCGCACATCAGGGGTTAGTTTGGGTATCAATCATGGTCAATTGGGTCATGAAAAAATTTGTATCAGAGCTCTAGGTTTGTCGATGTCACTGCACTAAGACGAGTCTAGTAGAGTCTCGTGGATCGATGCGGAGACATCCGTAACTTATGTTTGAGAGGCTACAGGACTTTATGAAAACACCTTTCTTCTTCCTTGTTGTGTGATTACTTGATTTCAATTGGTATCTGGTGATCCAAGTTGGTATCTAACAACTCTTCCTTATTTCTCTCACAGATAGTGACAAAATGTGCAAGTGGAAACTGAGAGGGAGCACCCGAGCCAGCAGCAGCACCCGCAGTTCGCGGTAGAAGATGGGGCCGAGGTCGAGGGAGGAGGCCTTCCACTATCAGAGGAGAGGTCTGCACTCCACCCGTTCGAGAGAGATTAGCATCTCCCTTCACCACTGGCAGTCCAAGAAAGGTGGCTGTGGAGGTGGGGTTCCTACCAAGGGAGAGGCTGTAGCCACTCTAGCATCCTCCGAGGTCCTAGCTCTGGTTATTGACTTTCTGAGTGACCTCATGAGTAATGGGGAAACGCCAGTAACTCCTGCAGGGTAGCAATTGGTGATACAACATGCAGTTGTTGTGGCCCCACATATTGATGATATGTCGGAGGCCGTGATGTTTTAGGGGCCGGTAGTTGGGCCAATAATCACTGGGAAGGAACATGACTTGTTTTGGAGTTTCACCAAGATGAAGTCTCCCACCTTCTATGGTACAAAGGCGGAGGATGCCTTTGAATTTATGTCACGACCCGAATGGAGTCCCGGATCGTAGACACGGGACAAGGGACCTCGAGAAACCCGAAGTCTACCCAGGCATAAGAATTCAACTAACTCATTTCATAAACATGAAGAAAACATAATTATAAACTCAGTGGAAGTCAAACTTAATATAACAACAGAATAAATATGTAAAGCTGAATACACGTCTAACTCTAATAAGCCTCTAATCTGGATGAGCTAATGGGACAATACCCCTAACTAGCTCAACAATACTGAAACTGAAAGGACATCTAAATAACTGAAGATCTAATCCTCGAAAGATGAGGACTTACCAAATAAGCAGGTACTAACTCTGATCAGCGACTACGAACGGGACTGAACCTGAGAACTGGATCCTGCAGCATGAAAGTATGGGGTCAGTACGTGGAATGTACCGAGTATGCAAGGTAAGTAATATCACTAATTAGAATAAGTCATTTAAACATTACACAATATATCATAAACTTTTAAGTGTAAGTAGAAGGCTACATGCATTCATTCTGAAATAGAAATCTTATCCTGACATGACCATGCTTAACTTTACAACGTCATGACTGACTCGAATGACTCAAAGCTAAACATTGAGTCAAACCTTACTTTATGAACATGCATGCATAAGTAATCATCATGAGTAATGAATATGAAATTTTGAATGATATAGATAGTGCGAGACTCGTCACTTAACCGACATACCACGATAGAGCTTACGTGGTCCCAACTGTCACACTCAAGTGGGTAGAGCCGTCCATAACCTTATTAGGGCGATGGATGATACCATGATATCGATATCAAGCTGAAGGGCGAATCGGGTCGGGTATAGCTCACAAGGGAGTCCCGATAATATAATAGTATCAACCTACATTGGCGCATAGTTCTGGGGCATAGGTTAATCGACCCTTAACCCACTCGGTGCTAGACTCTTCTCCAAAAAACATTCAATGCTCTACATCGTATATAACGAAGCTCAACATCGCCTATTGACGAAGCTCAAAATGAAATCATGCATGACTCAACATCGTATGAAACGAAGCTCAACATTGTCTATTGACAGAGCTCATTAATGAAATCATGCATAGACTTGTCATAATATGAAAATGAAGCTCAACATTGTCCTTCGACAAAGCTCAATAATGCCATACATCTCAATTATAAATTCATGCATATGAGAAGCTTTATTTTATAACATACCATAAGCTCAATCATAGGTGGGAGCATTCACTCCAAATCATGTGGTAAGCTACATGTAGAAATATTTATTCAACATACCACAAGCTAGAATTCATAATAAATTTTTGGAAATTTTACTTTAAACAATGTGGTAAGCTTATGTCGAGGAGATCATCACTTTAAATTGTCATGTGGGCATTGCCCAAAGCTTTATCATACTAGGATCTACACATTCTTATTTTGAAGACAACATCATAATCATGGGTATATTTAGAAACATGCTTTTCATCATCAACTTCATCATTATCACACATTTACTATAAATCACCTCTTTTATGAACTCTTCACCCATGGGCGTTCTAGATTCAAATTTTGGAAAACAATGTTTATAAGGAAGAAAAATTTAGAATCCGCCCAAGCTTCATAAATCATCAATATAAATATAATCTAATCATACCCATGTGTAGAGATTGAAGTAACATACAAATGGGTAAAACCCCATACTTGATCACAGATAATTTATCACATTTTGATAGGGATTGGGCATGGGTGTGGAAGAAAACACCCACTCATAGCCTTACATAACTGGAAATGGCGAATTCTAATACCTTTTAATTGCCCAGCTGAGATTCCAATTGGAAACCTTAAGATTTCACCTTGAACCTTCCCTTCAAACCTTCAAATTGCATGCATGAGGGTAATGTCTTAGAATAGGTTTTACCCAGCTTAAACCCCACTAAAATGAGTCTTAAACGACGTAGTATATATCTTAGGAACTTAGGAAATTATGAGAAAGCCCTTACTATTTCACAGAAATTAACTGCTAGGTGACCTAACGATACGTCAAGACGGGTAATGACTCATCCAGTCTCCCGTCAAGTACACTGGTCAACTGATCTGTTGGGGCTCATAACGGGGGACGTAACGACTCATGGTCACCTTCCGTCATGAACACTGCCTTAACACTCATGAAAAACCATCTTGCTTGATCACGACTCACCTCACGAGTCGTTGGGACAGACCACGACTCGTGAGGTCCTATCCCTTAGATACACTGGTCATCCTCCTGAAGAAAGTCCAACTCCACCCCACGATTGACATGAAGACTTGTGGTGGCTTACCACGAGTCGTTCCCTTGCTCATGACCTCACTCATTCACTTTCCCAGGACTCCCCACGAGTCACCTGACGACTCGTGGGTCTCCTCGCGAGTCGTCTTATGACTCGTCCTGTGCTTGCAACATCAATTTACCAACTTTCCCATTTTAACTGCCGGGTTCGATCTTTGAGCTTCCGGGGTATAACAATATCTCCCTCTTGGGAACATTCGTCCTCGAATGTTAGAAACAAGCAGAAAAAAGAAACAAGAAATTATCATACTCAAATACTGAATATTTTAACTGAAATTTTCACGGAATGACTTCCTCTGAAAAGAGCCACATAGCTGAACTGAATTTAGGCATCACATACACATTCATACACATAAAAGAAACTTGCGCACATGAACTGAATATGGAACTGATTAGAGAATTAGGGCAAAAACTAATGCCTCAATTGAAATTGAGCCAGTAGGGAATAGGTGGGGGTATTTGGCCATCATAGCCACTTCGGCTTCCTACAAAGCTTCCTCAGCACGTTGGTTTATCCACAACACCTTCATCGAAGCTAATTCTTTGTTCCTCATCCTCTGAACCTAACGATCCAAGATTGCAATCGGGATTTCCTCGTAACTGAGGTTATCTCCCACACCAAATCTTTCCATCGGGACTATTAAAGCTTGATCACCCAAGCACTTTTTCAAGAGCGATACATGGAAGATAGGATGAACTGAAGATAACTCTGATGGCAGGTCCAATTCATAGGCTACCTTACCAACTCTTCTCATAACCCGGTAGGGACCAATATAGTGGGGACTGAGTTTTCCTTTCTTTCCGAACCGCATGACTCCCTTCATGGGTGATATATTAAGAAATATCCAATCATCAACCTCAAACTCAAAATCTGTTCTCCTCACATCCGCATATGATTTTTGACGACTCTGAGAAGTTTTCAGTCGGTCCCTTATCCACTCAACCTTTACCATATCCTTGTGAACCAAGTCTGGCCATATCGTAGCTGCCTCACCAACCTCAAACCATCCGATGGGCGATTTACACCTGCGCCCGTAAAGAGCCTCGAACGGTGCCATTTGGATACTGGAGTGATAGCTATTTATTGTAAGTGAACTCTATCAAGGGAAAGTGGTCATCCCAACTACCTTTAAAATACATCACACAGGCTCTCAACATATCCTCTAGAGTTTGAATTTTCCATTCCTCTTGGCCATCCGTTTGTGGATAAAATGCTGTGCTGAGCTTAACTTGAGTCCCAAGCCCTTTTCGGAAAGACCACTAAAACTGAGAGGTAAACTGAGTACCTCGTTCTGAGATAATAGGAAATGGCATCCTATGAAGTCGAACCAACTCCCGAATGTACAGTCTGGCGTAGTCATCTGCCGAATCTATGGTTTTTACCAGTAGGAAGTGTGCAGCCTTGGTCAACCTGTCGATTACCACCCAAATAGAGTCATATTGTCAGCGAGTACGAGGTAGGCCGGTAATGAAGTCCATGTTGATATCTTCCCACTTTCAAGTAGGAATGTTAATATCCTGCAATACGCCTCCCGACCTTTGGTGCTCAACCTTCACTTACAGACAGTTTGGGCACTTGGCTACGAATTCTGCAATATCTTTCTTCATGTCGTTCCACCAATATATTTCCCGAAATTCATGATACATCTTGGTGGTACCCGTATGGATAGAATATCTGGATCCATGTGCCTCATGCAATATCCGTCCCTTAAATTATCGACATCTGGAACACATAGACGACCTTGGTATCGAAGTACACCATCTCCCCCCTGGGAGAAGACCTCCACCTTTTGACTTCGAATGGCATCCTTCAGCTTTACTAAAATCGTATTCTCGTCCTGTCTAGACTTGACATCAACCACCAAGGACGATTCTGATCCATTTTGCACAACAACGCCGCCATCGGTTGAGTCAACCAATCTAACTCCCAACCTCGCAAGTCGATGAACATCCTTTACCAATTCTTTATTTCCCTCATCCACATGGGACACACTCTCCATAAAGAGTCTACTAAGTGCATCCGCAACCTCATTAGCCTTGCCTGGGTGGTAAAGAATACTCGTGTCATAGTCTTTAAGTAGTTCCAACCACCTCCTTTGACGAAAATTAAGGTCTTTCTATGTGAACACATATTGCAAACTCTTGTGATCCATGAATACATCCATGTGGACCCCATACAAGTAATGTCGCCATATCTTCAATGTAAACACCACCGTGGCCAATTCAAGATCATTGGTCGGGTAATTCTTTTTATGAACTTTCAACTATCTCGAGGCATATGTTATCACTTTCCCATGCTGCATCAACACACACCCGAGTCCGACTCGCGAAGTATCACAATACACCACAAAACCATCGGTACCCTCAGGTAGGGTCAACACTGGTGCTGAAGTGAGCCGGGTCTTCAACTCTTAGGAACTTTTCTCACAAGCCTCCGACCATTGAAATTTCACCTTCTTCTGAGTCAACTTAGTCAATGGTACGGAAATAGAGGAAAAACCCTACACAAATCTCCAATAGTAACCCGCTAAGCCTTAAAAGCTCTTGATATCTGATGGGTTCACCGGTCTGGGCCAATTCTTTACCGCCTCGATCTTCTGAGAATCTACTTTTATTCCCTCACCTGATACCACATGGCCCAGAAATGCCACCGAGTCCAACCAAAACTCATATTTGCTCAACTTTGCTTACAACTGACAATCCTTGAGGGTCTGAAGCACTATTCTCAAGTGAGCGGCATGCTCCTCCTCTCTCCGAGAGTATATAAGGATGTCGTCAATGAACACAATCACGAACATGTCCAAATATGCCTTGAATACTTGTTCATTAGATCCATAAAAGTTGTAGGGGCATTGGTTAGCCCAAAAGACATAACAACAAATTCCTAGTGACCATACCTAGTTTTGAAAGCGGTTTTCGGGATGTCACTCACCCAAACCCTGAGCTGGAGATACCCATATTCGAGATTGATTTTTTAGAAACACTTGGCACCCTTAAACTGGTAAAAAAAATCATCGATCCTGGGTAAAGGATACCTGTTCTTGATGGTAACCTTGTTCAACTGTCGATAGTCAATGCACACCTGAAGCGAACCATCCTTCTTCCGAACAAACAACACTAGTGCACCCCATGGAGACTTACTCGGCCTAATAAAGCCCTTATCTAACAGGTCCTTCAACTGATCCTTCAACTCTTTTAGCTCGGACGGAGCCATTCTATAGGGCGGAATAGATATAGGTAGCGTGTCGGGAAGAAGATCTATACCGAAATCAATCTCCCACTCGGGAGGGACACCGAGCAAATCATCAGGGAAGACCTCTGGTTACTCACATACTACTGGTACGGACTGGATAGTCGGGGTTTCGGACTCCACGTCCTTAACCGTAACTAGATGGTACAAACAACCCTTAGAAATCATCTTTCTGGCCTGAAGGTAGGAAATAAATCGGCCTACAGGCACAACTGAACTACCCTCCCATTCTAAGACAGGCTTACCCGAAAATCTAAAATCTAATGACCGGGTCCTACAATTAACTGAAGCATAACATGCAAATAACTAGTACATGCCGAGAATAACATCAAAATCGGTCATGTCTAACTCTATCAAGTCTGCTGAGGTAACCTTATAAAGAACCGATACCAGGCAATCTCTATACATCCTTCTAGCTATAGCTGGGTCTCCTAATGGAGTAGAAACTAAGAAGGGCTCTGATAAGACATTGGGACTGATTTCGAAGCTACTTGGTACATATGGTGTAACAAAAGATAGGGTAGCCCCTCGATCTAGCAATGCATTACATCAAAATGAAAGACTCTTAACATACCGGTGACTAAATCTGGTGAGGCCTCTTTCACCTGACGAGTCGCTAAGGCATAGAACTTGTTTTGGCGATGCCTGCCTGCTGTGGTAGTAGATGTCCCCTGATGTGCTGTGCGTGGGGGAGGCGCCGCTGAACTAGAAGCTGGGCCTCGGCCCCCACCTGATCCTGTCTGGCAATGGGACAATCTTTGAGCATATGTCCAGGCTACCCACATTCAAAACAAGCTCCTAACCCTACCAAACACTGGCCTGTGCGCCCTCGACCGCACCTACGACAAGCTGGAATGCTAGAGTCTGCGGGCCTACTACTATGACCCCTCGAGCCTAATGCTCGCCCTCTCAGATCATGTTTGGGCCTAGATGGAACACTCAGCGTTGAAGATGCTGGGGCTGATGATCTCTGGTGGGTCTGTTGTCGGTGCCCACCACCCGACCTCTGCTGAGAGAATTTGTGGTCCTCAGTCCTGGCCCTCTTGGCCTCCCTCTCCCTCGAATGTGTTGCCTCCATCTGCTGAGCGTACAACACAATGCGAGGGAAGTTGATGTCCAGATGGAGCATAACTGTCCTACAGTCCTTGTCCAAATAGCATTCTATACCATGCACGAATCTGCTCACTCGCGCCCGCTGGTCAGCCACTAATTCCGGGGCATACATAGATAGGCGGGTGAACACAAGGGAGTACTCTTGAACAGTCATCTTCCTTGCTTCAAATTCACAAATTTAGCTACTTTCAACTCCCTCATATATTGAGGGAAGAACCAATTGAGGAATGCAACCTAAAACTCCTCCCATGTGATCGGACTTGCTCCAGTGACCCTGCTGTCCTTCCACTGGCGGAACCAAATATGAGCAACCCCTTTCAACTGGTAGGACGCTAACTCTGCGCTCAACACTGCTCACCCCCATAACCTGGGTGATCTTGACAATCTTATCAATGAAATCGTGCGGGTCCTCATCTACCTTGGACCCAAAAAAAACTAGCGAGTTCATCCTCAAGAAGTCTCGGACTCTGGCCGCCACTACATTACTGTTTTGACGGAAATGCGCAACATCCTGCTGATTGACCTGAGTTGTCAAAGCCTACGCAAGCATCTAAATGGCAGCTCGAAACTTAGCATGAGCAGCGGGCTCCGATGCCTGAGGCTCTTAAACTGGTGGGGCTGGTTGATGCTCATGACTGTTTCCATCCTCGTGGTCCTCACCACTTCCATTCCTCCTTCCATTCATCCTTCAAGGAGCCATGGTTCTGCAATCGCGGATAGCACAAATTAGGAGAATAGAAAGGTTTTTCATCTCACGACATAGATCATAAAAGAAGGGAACATTTCCTAAACTCTAGTAGCCTCTTCGTCATAAGTATGGCACAGTTCACACACATGAGAAAGAATCTACTTAACGCGGCTTTCAGACTCCCTATAACACATCAAACCTATGGCTATGATACCAAGTTTGCCACGCCCTGAACGGAGGCCCGGATTGTAGAGACGGGACAAGGGACCCCGAGAGACCCCAAGTCGACCCATGGCATAAGAATTCAACTAACTCGTTTCATAAACATGAAGAAAACATAATTATAAACTCAGCGGAAGTCAAACTTAATATAACAAATGAATAAATATCTGAAGCTGAATACATGTCTATGTCTGATAAGCCTCTAATTTGGATGAGCTGATAGGACAACACCCCCAACTAGCTCAACAATACTAAAACTGAAAGGACATCTAAACAACGGAAAATCTAGTCCTTGAAAGATGAGGAATCACAAAATAAGCAGCTACTAACTCTTATAAGTGACTACGAATGGGGCTGAACCTGAGAACCGGATTCTGCATCATGAAATGATGCAACATAGAAAATATGCAGTCAGTACGTGGAATGTATCGAGTATGCAAGGTAAGTAATATCGCTAATCAGAATAAGTCATTCAAACATTACACAATATATCATAAACTTTTAAGTGCAAGTAGAAGGCTACATGCATTCATTCTGAAATCAAAATCTTATCCTGACATAACCATGCTTAACTTTACAATGTCATGACTCACTCGAATGACTCAAAGCTGAACATAACATTTATATCAAAAGCTGAAAATTGAGTCAAACCTTACTTTATGAACATGCATGCATAAGTAGTCATCATGAGTAATGAATATTCAATTTTGAATGATATAGACAGTGGGAGACTCGTCACTTAACCGACATACCACGATAGGTTTACGTGGTCCCAACTATCACACTTAAGTGGGTAGAGCCGTCCATAACCTTACCAGGGTGATGGACGATACCATGATATCGATATCAAGCTGAAAGACCAATCGGGCCAGGGATAGCTCACAAGGGAGTCCCAATAATATAATAGTATCAACCTACGTTGGCGCGTAGTTCTGGGGCATAGGGTAATCGACCCTTAACCCTCTCAGTGATAGATTCTTCTCCAACATAAAATGCTCTACATCATATATAACGAAGCTCAACATCGTCTATTGACGAAGCTCAACATGAAATCATGCATGACTCAACGTCGTATGAAACGAAGCTCAACATTGTCTATTGACAAAGCTCATTAACGAAATCATGCATAGATTTGACATCATATGAAAATGAAGCTCAACAATTTTCTTCGACAAAGCTCAATAATGCCATACATCTCAATTATAAATTCATGCATTTTAGAAGCTTTATTTTGAAACAAACCACAAGCTCAATCTTAGGTGGGAGCATTTACTCAATATCCTGTGGTAAGCGACATCTAGAAATATACCACAAGCTAGACTTCACAATATAATTTGGGAAATTTCACTTTAAACAATGTGGTAAGCTTATGTCGAGGAGATCATCACTTTAAATCGTCATATGGGCATAGCCCAAGCTTTATAATACTAGGATCTACATATTGTTATTTTGAAAACAACATCAAAATCATGGGTAGCTTTAGAAACATTCTTTTCATTATCAACTTCATCATTGTCACTCATTTACCATAAATCACCTCTTTTATGAACTCTTCACCCATGGGTGTTTTAGATTCAAATTTTGGAAAACAATGTTTACAAGGAAAAACAATTTAGAATTCACCCAAGCTTCATAAATCATCTATATAAATATAATCTAATAATACCCATGTGTAGAGATTGAAGAATTATGCAATTGGGTAAAACCCCATACTTGATTTAGATAATTTATCACATTTTGATAGGGATTGGGCATGGTGTGGAAGAAAACACCCAACGTAGCCTTACATACCTAGAAATGGTCAATTCTAACACCCTCTAGTTTCCTAGATGATATTCCAATTGGAAACCTTGAGATTTCACCTCGAACCTTTCCTTCAAACATTCAAACTTGCATGCATGAGGGTAATGGTGTAGAATAAGTTTTACCCATCTTAAAACCCACTAAAACGAGTCTTAAACGACGTAGTATAGGTCTTAATAACTTAGGAAATTAAGAGAAAGACCTTACTATTTCGCAGAAAATAACTATCAACTGACCCTAACGGGTGACCTGACGATTTGTCAGGACGGGCAACGACTCGTCGAGTCGCCCGTCAAGTACACTGGTCAACTGATCTGCTGGGGCTCAGAACAGAGGACGTAATGACTCGTGCTTCGAGACCACGACTCATGGTCACCTCCTGTCATGAACACTGCCTTAACACTCATGAAAAACCATCTTGCTTGATCATGACTCACCTCATGAGTCATTGGGATAGACCACGACTCATGATGTCCCATCCGTTAGATACACTGGTCATCCTCCTGAAGAAAGTCCAACTCCACCCACGATTGACATGACGACTCGTGGTGGCTAACCACGAGTCATTCCCTCGCTCGTGGGGACCTACCTCATTCACTTTCCCAGGCCTCCCCCATGAGTCACCTAACAACTCGTGGGGTCTCCTCACGAGTCGTCTCACGACTGGTCCTGTGCCTACAATATCAATTTTCCAACTTTCCCATTTTAACTCACGGGTATGATCTTTGAGCTTTCGGGGTATAATGATTTATGATTGACTATCATGAGAGGCTCCACAAAATGGGGGCAGTGGAGAAGTATGAGGTGGAGTTTGTCAACTTCCAGCGGACGGGTGATGCTATGTTCCGGTGAAGGGCTTTCATGGAGTGCAGACCGGTAGGGTCACTATAACGACCCGAACATAGACCCGTATTAAGACACTGGAAAAAGAACCCCTAGAGGCTCCAAGTCGATCCATAACATGAATATAATATCTAATAGCATACAACAAGCGAAACAGAAATAATAAAACATGCTTAAGCGGAAGTCTGCATATATATCAATATAAAACAGAGTCAACACTGACAAGATGATATTCTACATATTGTCTGAAAAGCCTCTAACATAACTCATGAGCTGATGGGACATTATCCCCAACTAGCTTGACAAAGTCTGTAACTGAAATAACATGACAATGATCAAACAGAACATCCTCGAAGGATGAGGACTCACCAAAACTAGCTAAACAGGACTGAGGAGAAAGAAGAACTAATGGTGCGGTTGAGTCTGATCTCTCGGACCTGTATCATGAAACAATACAACATAGAGTATGGAAGGTAAGTAAAAACGGATAGTTAAAATACATAAGAGTTCATAAGAGTAGGACAATATAAACATGAGTGAATATCATAATATAAATATAAGGGCACAAGGTTTTCAAACCATTCATAATTTATTCATAGTCATAATCATAAGACAAAACTTATAAAAATATAACTTGAGCCAAAGTAACATAATCATGGCAATGCATAAATTATGAGGAATAATGGGAGAACTCGTCTTAACCGACACCATCATGATATAGCTTATATGATGCCTCAACTATCTCGCTCAAGTGGGTAGAGTTGTCCCGGGCTTGCCAGGTGTATGATGTCATATTACAAGGGGGAATCCATGAATACATATACCTATGGTGGCACATAGTTCTGATACCACGGGGTTTACTTGAACACCGAATCTACTGGTGCTAGACACTACTCCTAAAACCATGCACATGAGGGCTTATATAGTAATCGTGAAATCATTCATAAAGTTCATGGCCAAATAAATCATAACATACTTGATCATACTTGAAATACATGATTAGCCTTGAATAAGGGCCTGTGTGTCAGCCAAAAGTCATAAATTCATAAATCATGTAGAACATTCATAATTGTGGAAATTCATGTACTTGACAACCATAAATCCTTGAAGAGTACTTGAAGAGAAATCATAACATAAATCATAAATCATAATTTAGGCTTAGGAAGATCAAAACCATAATAAAATCATAACTTGACTTTTCATGAAACTTTGCATAATTGGGCATAGATTGACTAGGATTTGAAACCATAAAATTATAATCAATTTAAGTATAAAATCTACCCATAGATCTTAAAATAACATTTAGAACATAAAGGGAATTGACCCATAATTAAATCAAAGATAATCCCATAAATTTGGGGTTAAAACCCCATAAGACCATCAAAATTACTTTAATACTTGAATTTATGAACATGGAGGGAAATTGAGGCATGAGAGTGAAGAGGAGCTCTCATTCATAATACTACATACCTGGGTAATCTGATCTTACACTCTCCCTTGAAAGCCTAAAGTAATTGGAGAACAAATTGGGGAGTTCTAGGCTTGATTTTCAAAGAGAGACCCCTACTCTTGCATGCATGAGAGTTGAATGAATTAGGATAGGTTAAACCCTCTTAAAATCCTCCTAACAGATTTTAAAATGATGTAGTTTAGAACCTTAGAACTTAGAATTTATGAAAATACCATTACCGAAGAAAAATGGAAATTGAACGTTGCTAGGGATGACGACTCGTACCACGAGTTTTACAACCAAACCACGGGTCATTGAACCCATCCGTTGCTTCTGCGCCAACTTTCACTGCACCTCCTCGCGGACACTTACCATGACCCGTCATTCCTTACAACGAGTCGTACCACGACTCATACCATCCAACCCTGGTACCTCAGAGAAAAACAACGACTTCAAATAACGACCCATTATATCACCCAACGGATCGTAATTGGACTCATTACTACTAAGCCTCCTGCTGCAGATTCTGACCAAAAGTAATACCACGACTCGTTACTACTTCCCATGACTCGTACCACAAGTCATTCTAAGTCATTTTTCAAGAATTTCCTGCTGATCACATTTTCAAATCCCGAGTCTAATATTAGGCACTTCTGGGGTATTACAATATCTCCCCTTGAGAACATTCGTCCTTGGATGTGGGGTAAACATACTAAATCACTGGTTAAAAACCTGCCATCCCAAATACTGAACATCTAGAGCTAAAATCTGATGGAGTGACAAACTCCGAACTGAAATACATGACTGAACAGAATTGTAGAATCACACATACATGCATTGACATGAAAGAAACTGGGACACATGGACTAAACATGAAACTAAATAGAGTACTAAGGAGGAAAATGATACCCCATGCTGGACTGAACCGAAAGGGAATAGATGCGAGTATTTAGCCATTATATCTTCTTCGGCTTCCCATGTAGCACCCTCGACATGTCGACTTCTCCACAATACCTTTACTGAAGCTACTTATTTGTTCCTCAACTTCTGAACCTAATGATCAAGAATCTAAACTGGCACCTCCTCATAGCTAAGACTACTCCTGACACCCACGCTCTCCATCGAAATAACTAAAGCAGGATCACCCATGCACTTTTTAAAAGATACAAATGGAAAATTGGATGTACTTGCTCCAATTCTGAGGGCAACTCCAACATATAAGCCACCTTGCCAACACATCTCACAATCCTGTACGGGCCAACATAACGGGGACTAAGTTTCCCCTTCTTTCAAATCTCATCACTCCCTTCATAGGAGACACCTTCCAAAACACCCAATCAATAAGTTCAAACTCAAGTTCTCTCCTCCTCACATTCGTATAGGAGTTTTGGCAACTTTGATCTATTTTTAACCTTTTCCTTATAAGTTGAACCTTCTCCATAGCCTCATGAACTGAATTCAGTCCTATCAATGTAGCTTCACTTACTTCGAACCAACCAATAGGCAATCTACACCTCTTCCCACAAAGAACCTCAAACAGAGCCATTTGAATGTTGGAATGGTAACTGTTCTTATATGCAAATTCGATGAGAGGTAAATGATCATCCCAACTACCCTAGAAATCAATCACACACGCTCTCAATATATCCTCAAGAGTCTGAATGGTCCATTCATCCTGACCATCTATTTTCGGGTGATAAGTTGTACTAAGCTTGACCTGAGTACCAAGTCCCTTCTGAAATGATCTCCAAAACTGGGAAGTAAACTGAGTACCTCTATCTGATATGAGGAAAAAGGGCACTCCATGAAACCGAACTAACTCCTGAATATACAATTTAGCATAATTCTCTGTAGAGTTGGTAGTCTTGACCTGTAGGAAATGAGCTGCTTCGGTCAACCTATCCATAATCACCCATATGGAGTCATATTGTCGACGAGTATAATGCAACCCTATAATGAAGTCCATATTGATTTACTCCCAATTCCAAGTAGGGATGATAATGTCTTGAAGTACACCTCCAGGCCTTTGATGCTCAATCTTCACCTATTGACAATTTAGACACTTAGCCACGAACTCTGCTATGTCCTTCTTCATGCCATTCCACCAATGAACTTCCTGTAGGTCACAGTACATCTTTGTGGCACCTAGATGTATAGAATATCTGAAACCATGAGCCTCATGCAACATCCGCTCACTTAAGTCATCAACACCCAGAACACATAAACGACCCTGATATCGTAGTACACCATCTCCCCCTTGGGAGAAAACCTACACCTTTTGATTCTGAACAACTTCCTTCAACTTTACCAAAATAGGATCCTTATCTTGTCTATCCTTGACTTCGGTCACTAAGGAAGATTCTAATCCATTTTGAAAAATGACACCACCATCTGCCGAGTCAACAAGACGAACTCCTACTCGTGCAAGCCGATGCACATCTTTCACTAACTCCTTCCTCGCCTTATCTACATGGGACACACTCTCCATAGAAAGCCTGCTAAGAGCGCCTGCCACCACATTGGGCTTACTTGGATGATAAAGGACACTCATATCATAATCCTTAAGAAGCTCCAACCACCTTCTTTGACATAGATTTAGATACTTACTGTAAACACATGTTGAAGGATTTTGTGGTCTGTAAACACATCAACATGGACCCCGTACAAATAGTATCTCTAAATCTTCAAGGAAAATCCTACTGCTGCCAACTCGAGGTCATACATCGGATAATTCTTTTCATGGACTTTCAGCTGCCTGAAAGCGTAGGCTATAACCTTATTGTGCTGCATTAATACAAAACCAAGGCTGATCCTTGAAGCATCACAATATACCACAAACCCATTGGTACCCTCAAGTAGTTTCAACACTAGTGCTGAGGTGAGTTGAGTCTTCAACTCTTGGAAGCTCTTCTCACAGGCCTCCGACCATTGAAACATTACTTTCTTCTGGGTCAACTTAGTTAATGGTGTTGCAATGGATGAAAACCTTTCCACAAACCTCCTGTAGTAACCAACTAAGACCAAGAAACTCTTGATATCTAATGGACTAACTGGCCTAGGCCAATTTCAAAGCTTCTATCTTTCGAGAGTCCACCTGTACACCCTCACTTGACACCACATGACCCAAAAATGCTACTGAGTTTAACCAAAACTCACACTTGCTGAATTTAGCATACAGCTAGCGATCCCTAAGAGTCTGTAGGAACACCATCAAATGAGCGACATGCACCTCCACGGTCCGAGAGTATATGAGAATGTGATCTATGAACACAATCACGAACATGTCCAAATATGGCTTGAACATTGTGTTCATCAAATTCATAAAAGGTGCAGGAGCATTCATTAGTCCAAAAGACATAACTACAAACTCCTAGTGACCATATCGAGTCCTGAAGGCTGTCTTCGGGATGTCACTCTCTCTAACCCTGAGCTGATGATATCTATATCTGAGGTCTATTTTTGAAAAACACTTGGCACCCTGAAGTTGTTGAACAAATCATCAATTCTTGGGAGGGGATACCTATTGTTGACAGTGACCTTGTTCAACTGCACTAGTCAATGCACATACGGAGGGAACCATCCTTCTTTCAGAAAAAGAGTACCGGTGCACCCCATGGGGATTTTCTAGGTCTTGTGAAACCCTTGTCTAAGAGATCCTTCAATTGCTCCTTCAACTCCTTTAGTTTAGCTGGGGCCATTCTGTAAGGAGGAACAGATATAGGCTGCATATCAGGAAGAAGATCAATGCCGAAGTCGATCTCCCGCTCAGGAGGAATTCCCGATAGATCATCTAAAAACACTTTCGGATATTCGCACACAATAAAAACTGACTGGATAGTTAGGGTTCTAGATGTAGCATCCTTAACCCTAACTAGATGGTACACAAAACCCTTGGAGATCATCTTTCTGGCCTTAAGGTAGGAGATGAAATGACCTACGAGCACAGTTGAACTATCCTTCCTCTCTAGGACTGGCTCACCCAGAAACCGGAACTCTACCACACGGGTTCTACAATTCACTAAGGCATAACATGTATGTAGGAATTCCATGACAAAGATAACATCAAAATCTATCATGGCTCTACTAAATCAATTGAGGTGACTTTCTAAAGGACTGTGAATGGGCAATTTCTATACACCTCTCAAGCTATAACAAAATCATCGACTGGAGTAGAGACTGAGAAAGGTTCTGATAGGATTTCGGGACTGACTATGAAACTACTAGCAACATAAGGAATCACAAAAGATAAAGTAGCCCCTAGGTCTAACAATGCGTGTACATCAAGGTGGAATAATCGTAACATACAAGTGACTACATCTGGTGAAGTCTCCTGCTCCTTACGAGATACAGGGGCATAAAACCTGTTCTAGCACTGACCACCACCATTATGCCTTGCAGCCTCCTGCCTATAGNCACTGACCACCACCTACACTGGTGGACGCATCCTACTGAGCTAGGCGTGCTGGTGCTGTTGCTGAACTGGTAGCCTGAGTATGGCCCCCACCATCAGCCTCCCTGGACAACAGACACTCCCAATGCCTGTGCCCGGATCTACCACACCCAACGCAGATATCTAATCCAATCAAGCACTCCCCTACGTGATTCCTACGACACTTCCTACAGACTAGAAAGGTACACTCTAACTGCATGCTCCTCTGTCCCCTCAAACCTAATGCTCCTCTGTCCCCTCAAAGCTGATGCTCTACTACTCTGGACACCCCGCGATCTAGATGGAGCACTGGCTGATGATGGCGCTGGAGCTAATGACCTCTGATGGGACTTCTGACGATGTCCACCTCCCGACCATTGTTGGGAGAACCCAAAACTATCTATCTTGGCCCTCTTGGCATCCCTCTCCCTCAAATGTGCTGCCTCTATCTGTTGGGCATACAAAACCAATTGAGAAAAGTCAATGTCCTGATGAAGCATAGTGGTCCTACAATCCTTGACTAGGTATTCCGCTACTCCATGCAAAAATCTGCTAACCCGAGCTCTTTGATCAACCACCATCTCTGGTGCATATTTGGACAAGCGTGTGAACTCTAAAGCATACTCCTGGACTATCATATTATTCTGTCTCAGGTTCACAAACTCAGCTGCCTTGATCTCCCTCATCTCACAGGGAAAGAACCGATTCAAGAATGCGGTGAGGAACTCATCCCAACCAATGGGACCCACTCCTACTTCTCTACTATCCTTCCACTATCTGAATAGTTATGGGAAACCCCTTTCAACTAATAAGAGGCTAGGTCTGTGCACTTCTCCCCTATCACCCCCATGATCAGAGTGATCCTCTGGATTTCATCAATAAACTCGTATGAATCTTCGTCCACCTTTGATCTAAGAAAATTCGGAGGGTTCATCCAAAGAAAGTCCCTGACTCTTGCCGCTGCCGCATTCCCATTCTAGGGAACATGTGCTATCGCCTACTGGTTGACCTGGGCGGTCAATGCCTGTGCTAACATCTGGATGGCTACCCTAAACTCTGCATGGGCAACCTACTGGGGCACATAATCCTCGGGGGTTGGTGGGGCCTACTAGTGCCCATTTCTATTGCCATTCTTATGGCCATTTCCATTCCCATTCCTTCTCCCATTAACTCGGCCAGGAGGCATGATTCTGTGAACGCGTATAGCATGAGTTAGAAGGATATAGAGGCATTTCATCGCATGACAAAGATCATGAAAGAAGGGAAGTTTTCTAAAATATTTCGTAGCCTCTTCATCATAAGTGTGGTGCGCTTTACACCCATGAAAAAGACTCTACTTAATGTGACTTTCAAACACCCTAGAACACCTCAAAACCTAATGCTCTAATACCATATTTTGTCACGACCTCAACAAGGCTCGCATCGAAACACGAAATAAAGAACCCCGAGAGGCTCCAAGTCGACCCATGGCATGAACATAACGATTAAGAGCATACAATAAGCAGAATAGAAATAATAAAATATGCTTAAGTGGAAGTCTGCATACATATCAATCTAAAATAGAGTCAACACTGACAAGCTAATATTTTACATATTTTCTGAAAAGCCTCTAACATAGCTTATGCGCTGATGGGACAACATCCCCAACTAGCTCGTCAAAGTCTGTAATTAAGATAACATGACAATGATCAAAAAGAATGTCCTCGAAGGATGAGAAATCACCAACACTAGCTAGACAGGACTGAGAGAAAAGCAGAACTAATGGTGCAGTATAGTCTGATCCCTCAGACCTGTATCATGAAATGACCTGTATCATCATTGATCCCCTTTAAAACATGCCTAGCCAAGAATAATAGGCCCTTTTCATCGGCTAACATTGTAAATCGATAAACCATGTAATTCGTTTCAAAAATCATCAATCATTTTTTCAACATGTGGGCATTGCTCAATACTTCATCATATTCAATTCTTTCAAAATATGCACATAAATATGAGTAACTTGAATTCATGATTTTCTGTCATAAATAAATTCACAATATTGAATATTCATCATAAATCATAACTCTGATGAACTATCATCAATGGGCTATATATATTTAAAAGATTGAAACATAATTTTTCAGAAAGATAATATAAAACTTGCCCACCATTTATAATTCCATAGCTAAAACTCAATTAAATCATACCCATAAAGAGAAATCACTTTTTCATGCATTTGGGTAAAACCCCATAGAACTTGAATATGAGGATTCATGATTTAAATCAAAATTTGGGCATAGGTGAGGAAGAATTTCACCCATTCTAAAACCCTACATACCTGGGGATAGGCTGACTTCGAAGTTCCTTGAACACGCACAAAGAAATTGATGGAAACTTTGGGAAGAAGACCTTGAATCTCCCAAAAATCTCTCTAAGCTTTTGCATGAGAATGGGCATGCATAAAGGACTTAACTCACCTTAACCCACTCAGGAAAATACATAAAATGACATAGTTTTAGAGTCTTAAAACGTGGAAAAGTCAAAACTACTCTTAAAATTAGTTCTTGAAAACTTCTCCGAACGGACCAACGATCGATCCAACGGGTTGTTGCAACAAACCACGACTTGTGGTATCGAGTCATTGGATCCACTGCCTCATGACATCCTCAGATTCTTCCCATGACACATCAGGACAAGTCGTTGCTTAAATCAACAGGTGGCTGGATCGACCGTTGTCAACCCCTTGACCAAATCTGAATTTCCTTTCCACGAGCCTCACCACGACTCGTGGTGGCATCCAACGAGTCATGGTCTCCATCTGTTGAATACACTGAAATCCTCAACCCTCAAACAACAACTAGAAACAACGGATCGTTGTATCGCATAATGAATAGAGGGACGCCCCATTGTTTCCCCCTCAGCCTAAGTCTAGTGCTTCCAACGATTGGTAACAATGACAAGTTGTTTCTTACGAGTCGTTACACCATACATTGTCACCACTGCTTCCCTGAACCCCCCATGCAATTGCTTCCGACGACTCGTGGCATCCACCCACGAGTCATTGAGTTGCCCATCCTTTGATGTTTTTGCCAGTTTTCTGCACTTTTCAAATTAAACTCCTGGGTCTATTCTGAGGTCTTTTGGGGGTATTACAATATCTCCCCTTTGGAAACATTCGTCCTCGAATGTAGGAAACAAGAAGCAAATAGAAACATACTATTTACAGCCATATATTGATCATTTTAACCGAAATTTTCACGGAATGACTATCTCCGAATAAAACCATATAGATAAACTGATCTCATACTTGACATACACATTCATACATATAAAAGAAACTTGCACGCATGAAGTAAATATTAAAACTAGATAGAGTCATAAGGAAAAACTGATATCTCAAGTTGGAAGCGAGCCGATAGAGAACAAATGTGGATATCTTGCCATCATATCCGCTTGGGCTTCCCACGTAGCTTCCTCAACAAGCTGATTTCTCCATAAAACTTTAACCGAAGCTATATATTTGTTTCTCAACTTCCGAACTTGATGATCCAAGATTTCAACGGGAATTTATTCACAACAGAGGCTGTCGTTTACCCCAATGCTGTCTACCGGGACTACCAAGGCTGGGTCACCCAAACACTTCTTCAAAAGTGACACATGAAAGACGGGATGAACTGAAGATAACCTCCGATGGCAAGTCCAACTCATATACCACCTTACAAACTCTTCTCACAACCCGGTAGGGACCCACATAGCAGGGACTGAGTTTCCCTCTCTTTCCGAACCACATGACTTCCTTCATGGGAGATACCTTTAGAAATACCCAGTCGTCCACACTAAACTCCATGTCCCTTCTCCTCACATCAGCATACGATTTCTGACGACTCTGAGCGGTTTTCAACCGGTCCCTTATCAACTGAACCTTCACCATCGCCTCGTGAACTGAATTTGGACCTATCATAGCTACCTCACAAACCTCAAACCATCTGATGGGAGATATGCACCTTCACCCATAAAGAGCCTCAAACGGCGCCATTTGGATACTGGAGTATAGTTGTTATTATAAGCAAACTCAATTAAGGGAAAATGATCATCCCAACTAACTTTGAAATCCATGACACATGCCCTCAACATGTCCTCAAGAGTCTAGATTGTTTGCTCGGCTTGGCTATCCGTTTACGTATGAAAGGTCTTGTTGAGCTTGACTTGAGTCCCGAGTCCCTTTTGAAAAGACCTTTAAAACTAAGAGTTAAACTGAGTACCTCGATCTGAAATAATAGACAAGGGCACTCCATGAAGTCGAACCAATTCCCGAATATACAACTTGGCATAATCGTTTGCTGAATCCCGTGGTCTTGACCGGTAGGAAGTGTGCAGCCTTAGTTAACCTATCTACCACCACCCAAATGGAGTCATAGTGTCGGCGAGTACGAGGTAGGCCTGTAACAAAATCCATATTTATTTCCTCCCACTTCCTAGTAGGAATGCTCATATCCTGAAGTACACCTCCTGGAATTTGATGCTCGACTTTCACTTGCTGACAGTTTGGACATTTTGCTACGAACTCAGCAATATCCTTCTTCATACCACCCCACCAATAGATTTCTCAGAAGTCCTGATATGTCTTCGTGGATCCCGGATGGATAGAATATCTAGAACCATGTCTCTCATGCAATATCTGAACTCTCAAATTATCAATGTCCGAAACACATAGTCGACCTTGGTATGGTAGCACCCCATCTCTCCCTTGGGAGAAAACCTCCACCTTCTGACTCCGCACTTCTTCCTTCAGCTTTCTCAAAGTCAGATCCTCATCTTGCCTAGATTTGACATCGACCACTAAGGACGATTCTGACCCATTATGCACAATAACGGCGCCATCAGCTGAGTCGATCGATCTAACTCCCATTCTTGCAAGTCGATGGACATCCTTCACCAACTTCTTCTTTCCCTCATCCACATGGGACACACTCTCTATATAGAGCCTACTAAGCGCATTCGCAAACACATTAGCCTTGCCCGAATGGTAGAGGACACTCATGTCGTAGTCCTTTAGTAACTCCAACCACCTCCTTTTCTGACGATTTAGATCCTTCTGTGTGAACACATATTGAAAGCTCTTGTGATCCGCAAATACATCCACGTGGACCCCATATAAGTAATGCCGCCATATCTTCAATGCAAACACCACCGCGGCCAACTCGAGATCATGGGTCGGGTAATTTTTTTCATGAACTTTCAGCTATCTCGAAGCATATGCTATTACCTTCCCACGCTACATCAACACACATCCCAGTCTTACTCTCGAAGCATCACAATATACAACAAAGCCTTCAGTACCTTTGGGAAAAGTCAACACTGGTGTTTAAGTGAGTAAGGTCTTCAACTCTTGGAAGCTTTTCTCATAAGCTTCCGACCATTGGAACTTCACCTTCTTCTGAGTCAACTTAGTCAAAGGTGCCGCAATAGATGAGAAACCCGCAACAAACCTCCGGTAATAGCCAACTAGACCCAATAAACTCCGAATTTCTAAAGGATTCACCGGTCTAGGCCAATTCTTCACCGGCTTAATTTTCTGGGAATCTACCTTTATGCCTTCGTTGATACCATATGACCCAGAAATGCCATCGAGTCTAGCAAAAATTCGCACTTACTGAACTTTTCATATAGGTGACGATCCTTATGGGTCTGAAGTACTACCCTCAAGTGAGCGGCATGCTCCTACTCGCTCCATGAGTATATCAAGATGTGGTCAATGAACACAATCACGAACATGTCCAAATATGCCTTACGCACCCTGTTCATTAGATACATAAAAGATGTAGGGGCATTGGTTAGTCTAAAAGACATAACAACAAATTTGTAGTGATCATACCGAGTCCTGAAAGCGGTCTTTGGGATGTCACTCTCCCAAACCCTGAGCTGATGATACCCGGACTTGAGATCAATCTTGGAGAAGAACTTGGCACCTTGAAGCTATTCCAACAAATCATCGATCCTGGGTAAAGGGTACCTGTTCTTGACGGTAACCTTGTTCAACTGCCGATAGTCAATACACATGCGAAGGGAACCATCCTTCTTTCGAACAAATAGAACTACTGCACCACATGGAGATTGGCTCGGTCTAATGAAGCCCTTATCCAACAGATCCTTTAGCTGATCCTTCAATTCCTTTAGCTCGACTGGAGCCATCCTATAGGGAGGAATAGAGATAGGTTGTGTATCGAGTAATAGATCAATACCGAAATCAATTTCCCTCTTCGACGGAACACCGGGAAAATCATCAGGAAACACCTCCAGATATTCGCATAACACCAGAATTGACTGAAAGGTCGGGGTCTTCGACTCCACATCCTTAACCCTAACTAGGTGACATGCAACCTTTAGAGATCATCCTCCTGGCCTTAAGATAGCAAATAAATTGACCTACGGGTACCACCAAAATACTTTTCCACTCTAACACTGACTCACTTGGAAAATGAAATTCCACCGTACGGGTCCTATAGTTAATCGAAGCATAACATGCAAAAAACCAATCCATTGCAAGAATAATGTCAAAGATAGTCATGGCTAACTCTACAACATCTGCGGAGGTAACCTTATGAAACATAGTGACCGGGCATTCTTTATATACTCATCAAGTTACGACCGAATCACCAACAGGAGTCAAAATTGAAAATGGTTCTAACAAAAGTCTCGGGATTAACTCCAAGGCTATTGGCAACGTAAGGAGTAACGAAAGACAAGGTATCTCCCGGATCTAGGAAAGCATAAACATCAATATGAAAGACATGCAACATACCAGTGACCACGTCTGGCCAAGTCTCCTTCTTCTGGCGCGAGACAAGGGCATAGAATCAGTTTTGGCGCTGTCTGCCACCTCCACTAGTCGATGCTCCCAGTGGAGCGGAACGAGATGGAGATGCTACTGTCCTGGTGGTTTGTACACGACCCATATCATCATCCTGTCTAGCATGTGGGCACGCTCAGCCCATGTGCCCAGATCTACCACATCCATAGAAAACATTTGAACCGAGCAAGCACTCCCTAGCATGACTCTTGCCGCACTTCCCGTAGGCTGGAAAGGTATACTCTAACTAGGTGCCCCTCTGATCCCTCGACCCTAAAGCCCTACTCTTCTGATCACCCTTGGGCCTAGATGGAACACTAGCTGAGGACGATGCTGGGGCTAGTGATCTCTGCTGAAACTGTTGAGGGTAGCCACCGCCGGACCTCTGATGTGAAAACCCACGACTGTCCTTCCGAGCCCTCTTTGCCTCCCTCTCTCTCACATGAGCCACCTCCATCTGCTGGGCGTACAACACTATGCGAGGAAAGTCCATATCCTGGTGGAGCATAGCAGTCCTGCAATCCCTGTCTAAATAACAAGCCACACCATGAACAAATCGGCTCACCCATGCCTTTTGATTCATCACTAACTCTGAGGCGTATTTTGACAAACGAGTGAACTCTAGAAAATACTCTAGAACCATCTTCTTTCCTACTTGAGGTTCACAAACTCGGCTGCCTTAAATTCCATCATTTCCCGAGGGAAAAACTTGTCGAGAAATACCATATGGAACTTATCCCAACTGATAGGGCCCGCTTTCGCTGTCCTGGTGTCCTTCTATTGCTTGTACCAAATATGAGCGACCTCTTTTAGATGATAAGAGTCCAAGTCCACACACACCCCATTTTTCACCCCCATAACCTGAGTGACCTTCAAGATCCCTTCAATGAACTCATGTGGATCCTCGTCCACCTTTGATCCCGTGAACTCAGGAGGGTTCATCCTCAAGAAGTCTCTAATTCGAGTCGCTGCTGCATTGCTATTCTGTGGGACATGTGCAACAGCCTGCTGGTTGACCAAGCGGTCAAGGCGTGCGCCATCATCTGAATAGCCGCTCGAAACTCAACGTGGGTGGTTGGCTCTAGTGCCTGGGGCTTCTGAATAGGTGGGGCTTGCTGATGCCCATGGTCATTGCCATCTCCATGGCCTTCATCATTTCCATTCCTCCTTCCGTTCATTCTTCTAGGATCCATGATTCTGCAATCTCGAATCGCATGAATTAGAAGGATGGAGAGACTTCTCATCGCGCGACATAGAATATGAAGAAGGGAACATTTCCTAAACATCTAGTAGCCTCTTCTTCATGGTTGTGGTGCACTTCACACCCATGAAAAAGACTCTACTTAACGCGTCTTTCAGACATCCTAGAACACTCAAACCTATGGCTCTAATACAAAGTTTGTCACGATCCGAACGTACACCCGGATCGTAGACACGGGACAAAGGACCCCGAAAGACCCCAAGTCGACCCATGGCACATGCGTACATCTAATCTCATTTAATAACGCGGAATACCTAGCACATAAAAGCATAAACATAAACATAGCATAACACCAGAAAATACTAAGCGTACACATGAGCTGAATACTACATATTGTCTGAAAGCCTCTCATACATAAGATGGGCTGATGGGACAACATCCCCAACTAACCCGACCAATACTGAAATATAAATAATATGAAAGTCTTTCAAATGGTCCTCGGAATATGAGGACTCACCAGAAATCGGAGAGCATAAGGTGAGATGGACTAACGATCAGGATGAGCCTGATATCCGGACCTTGTATCATAAAATGATACAGCACAGAAAGTATGCGGTCAGTACGTGGAATGTATCGAGTATGCAAGGTGAGTAAAACATATGTAAAAGTAAGATAAACACATAAATAATCATGGGAGAAGTACATCATGCTAGTATCATAAACTTCATAAGAAAACATAAGGCTCAAGACTCTCATATCATTCATAAAGCATTCAAAATCATAATCATAAGTAACTTTATCAAAACATAACTTGAGCCAATAACATAAACATAGAAATGCATAAAACATGCAAAACAATGGGAGGACTCGTCATAACCGACACCATCATGGTAGAGCCTTTCATGATTCCCCAACTATCTCACTCAAGTGGGCAGAGCCGACCCTGGCTTGNGCTTTATATACTTGTGCCTGGACAGGGCCAACGTGTCACGGAGCCAACGCGGAGGCTCCCCCTCCGTGACACGTTGCCATCGCGGAGGGGCTCTGCCCGGCTCCTTCCGCGATGGTTCGACAGGTTTCTTGTCCGGTCTTTTTCTCGGGCCTTTTTATAGCATGTATGGCTTTCAAAAACTCTTAACCAACATGCGAATAGGCCATCTATGTGTCGGAAATTTTACGGGGTGTAACACTTTCTCATGGGTGTGAAGAGCACCACACTTATGATGAAGAGGCTACTAAACATTTTAGGAAATGTTCCCTTCTTTCATGATCTATGTCGTGCGATGAAAAAGGAGTTCTATCCTTATAATTCGTGCTACTCGAAATTGAAGAATCATGGCTCCTAGGAGGATGAATAGAAGGAGGAATGGAGGTGGTGAAGGCAATGATGAGACAAACGGTTATGGGCACAAGCCAGCCCCACCAATTCAGGAGCCCCAAGCACCGGAGCCAGCCGCTCATGCTGAGTTCCGAGCTGCCATCTAGATGTTGGCGTAGGCCTTGACTGCTTAGGTCAATCAGCAGGTCATTGCCCATGTTCCTCAGAATGGTAATGCGGCGACCGCCAGAGTCCGAGACTTTTTTAGAATGAACCTACTGGAGTTCTTGGGGTCCAAGGTAGATGAGGACCCGCACGACTTCATTGATGAGATTGTCAAGATCACCCAGGTTATGGGGGTGGGCAGTGTAGAGTGCGTAAAGTTGGCCTACTACCGATTGAAGGGGGTTGCGCATATTTGGTTCCGCTAGTGGAAGGACAACAGGGTTGCTGGAGCAGATCCAGTCACATGGGAGGAGTTTCAGGTTGCATTCCTCGATTGGTTCTTCCTCGAGAAATGAGGGAGTTGAAATTATCTGAATTTGTGAATCTTAAAAAAGGGAGGATGACTTTCCAGGAGTACGCCCTTAAGTTCACCCGTTTATCTAGATACGTTTATCTAGATATTCCCTGAGTTGGTATCGAGCTACCAAGGCACGGGTGAGTAGATTTTTGCATGGTATTGCAAAGATATTTGAAAAGATTGCAGGAAAGCTATGCTCAACTAGGGATATGGACTTTCGCATAGTGTTGTATGCTCAGAAGATTGAGGAAGCACACTCGAGGGAAAGGGGGAGAGGCCAAGAGGGCCCGAACCGAGGACCACGATTCTCTCGCAAAGGTCCTGGGCGCGGGCATCGACAAGACCCACTAGAGATCAAGCCGCCCCCCGCATCATCAGCCATAAGTGTTCCATCTAGGCCCCGACATGATTAGAGGGGGCGAGCGTTAGGCTCGAGGGTTGTATGGTAGACCCACAAATTCCAGCATTTCTGCTTGCCGCAGATGTGGCCGAGGGCACACAGCCAAGGCTTAGGCAAGATCGGGAGCCCGTTTTTGGATGTGGGCAGCCTTTACATATTCTCGAGATTTGTTAGCATGAGGAAGGATTAGGTTAGGTCAAGGCCCTGCTTCTAGTTCAGCAGCCCCTCTAGCACGCACATCAGGGATATCTATAGCACAACCTGGCGGGCAACAGCGAACAGATTCTATGCCTTAGCCACTCACCACAGAGTAAAGAGGCCTCACCGTATGTAGTCACCGCATGTTGGAGAGTCTTTCATGTTGATGTGTATACTTTGCTAGATCCAGGAGCTACTCCTATTTTTTGTGACGCCTTATATAGCTAGTAACCTCGAAGTCAGTCCCGATGTCTTATCAGAGCCCTTCTCAATTTCTACTCTATTAGGTGACTCAACTATAGCTAGACGGGTATAGAGACTGCGCAATCTCGCTCTTCAAGGTAACCTCGTAGATCTGATACAGTTAGCCATGATCGATTTCGATGTTATTCTCGACATGAATTACATATGCATGCTATGCTTCACTAATTGTAGAACCAGGTCGAGAGTTCAAATTTCCGGGTGAGTCAATTTTAGAGTAGAGGGGTTCGGGCCTGTGCTCCGTAGGTTGATTCATTTCTTATCTTAAGGCCAGGAAGATGATTTCCAAGGGTTTCATGTACCATCTAGTTGGGTTAAGGACTTGGAGTCCGAGACCCCAACCATTCGCCGCCTACCATAAGGAGTAATGTGAGGCCTTTCTTGGATGATTTTTCTGTGTGTACTCCCTAAGGTGAGAGATTGATTTCGCTATAGACCTTCTTCCCGACACGCAACCCATTTCTATCCCACCCTACAGGATGGCTCCAGCTGAGCTAAAGGAATTGAAGGATCAGGTGAAAGATCTATTGGATAAGGGGCTTCATTATACTCAAGCCAGTCTCCAAGGGTTCACTCGCTCTATTTGTTCAAAGAAGGACGGTTCCTCCAGATGTGTATTGACTAGCAGTACTTGAACAAGGTTACTATCAAGAATAGTACCCTTGCCTAGGATCACGATTTGTTTGACCAGCCTCAGGTGCTGCCTTCCAAGATTGACTCGTGGTCCGGGTATCACCTGTACTTAGGGTTAGGAGAGTGACATCCCAAAGACCACTTTCTCAAGACTCGGTATGGTCATTAATGCACTTGTTGTTATGTCTTTCTACTAACCAATACCCCCGCAGCATTTATAGATCTAATGAATAGGGTGTTCAAGGCATATTTGGACATGTTCGTGATTGTGTTCATTGACGACATCTTGATATACTCTCGGAGTGAGGAGGAGCATGCCGCTCACTTGAGAGTAGTGCTTAAAACCCTCAAGGATCAACATCTGTATGCAAAGTTCAGCAAATGCAAGTTCTGGTTAGATTCAGTGGCATTCCTAGGCCATGTGGAGTCAAGTGAGGGAATAAAAGTAGATTCTCAAAAGATCGAGGCGGAAAAGAATTGGCCCAGATCGATGAACCTATCTATCATACATCGTGAGTTTTCTAGGCTTAGTAGGTTATTATCGAGGTTCGTTGAAGGTTTCTATCCATTGCAAATTTCGCTAACTAGATCGACTCGTAAAAGGTAAAGTTCCAATGGTCGGAGGCTTATGAGAAAAGCTTCCAGGAGTTGAAGACTCCGTCCTCACTTCAACACCAAATTTGTTGACTTTACCCGAGGGTACGGATGGCTTTGTGGTGTATTGTGATGCCTCACGCAGTTGGACTCTGTGTGTGTGTTACACGCAAAGATGGAAAGCAATAGCATATGCCTCAAGACAGCTGAAAGTTCACAAAAAAAATTACCTGACCCATGATCTTGTGTTGGCTGCGGTGGTGTTTGCATTGTAGATGGAGGAATTACTTGTATGGTCCATGTGGATGTATTCACCGATCACAAGAGCTTTCAATATTTAGTATCGCGTAAAGATCTAATCTTCGACAAAGGAGGTGGTTGGACTTATTGAAGGACTACAACATGAGTGTCCTCTACCATCCGGCAAGGCTAATGTGGTTGCGGAGCGTGCTTAGTAGACTCTATGGAGAGTGTGTCCACGTGGATGAGGTGGAAGAAGGAGTTGGTAAAGGATTTCCACCAACTTGCAAGACTGGAATCGATTAATCGACTCAACCGATGGCGGTGTAGTTGTACACAACGGGTCGAATCGTCCTTGGTGGTTGATGTTAAATCCGTGAAAGATGGAGGATCCACTTTGAGGAAGCCGAAGGAGGCAGTGCAGAGTCGAAAGTTGGAGGTTTTCTTCAAAGGTGGAGATAGTGTGCTCCATTACCGTAGATCGGGCCTGCCATATGGTTTTATTCGAGGTAGTCATTCCATGAAAATTTCAGTTAAAATGATTAGTATATGGCTATGAAAAATTGTATGATTTTTTTGCCGCTTGTTTCCTACATTCGAGGATGAATGTTCCCAAGGGGGAGATATTGTAATATCCCGAAAGTATTAGGAGTAGGACCGGGAAGCAAAAATGCAAAACTGTTGAAAGTTGGGAAAAAGGCTGCAATCCACAAGTACCACGACCCGTGGTGTAAGTAACCACCGGTCGCTGCTTTTGGTCGTGGGTTCAGAGTTTATATAGTCAGGGGGAAACAACGGTTGATTCTAAGACCTGTTGTAAGAAACAATGAGTCATCGTGGTAAGGAGTCAGCCCAGATGGCTGAAGTAACAACGAGTGTTGCAACGGCCTGTGAGGAACGATGATACGTTACAGCGTGAATCTGTAGGGCTTTGTACTTTCGCAGCAGGCCACAACGGGTGGAAACCATGACCCATAGTTGTTATAATGAGCCTTGGTGAGGCTCGTGGAATGGCAGTGCAGATTTCAGAAGAAGGAAACAACGACCAAAAGAACGGTCCGTTGAAGCTTAGGATGATTCGTCCCGTGTGTCCGTGGTACGCATTTCGAGAAAAGGGCTTTCAAGAGTGTTTTCAACGAAGAGAGAAGATGGGCCGTGGGTTGTTTCCACAACCCATTGATACTACCCGTGGGTTCTATCTACGTTTTAAGGCAGGTTCATTAAGGGCATTTTCAACTTTTCCACGCTTTTTAGACCCTAAACTACTTCATTTTGGATATTTTCTGAAAGTGTGATAAATGAGTTAAGTCCTTTATGCATTCCCATTCTCATGCAAGAACATTAGAGAGATTTTTGGGAGATTCAAGGTCTTCTTCCCCAAGTTTCCATCAATAATTTCTTTGTGGGTATCTAAGGAACCTCGAAATCAGCCCATCCCCTAGGTATGCAGGGTTTTAATGGGTGTCTTCCTTCCACACTCCATTCTAATTCATCAATTAGTGTTAAATTATGAATTTTTTTATTTTATTTCCTTTTTATCTAATTTTATACTCTATTAATGTTTTTTTAATATTCATGGGTATGATTACATTGAGTTGATATTGATGATTTACGAAGCTTAGCGATTCTAACTCATTTTCTTATAAAAAATTATTTTTCAAAAATTGGAATCTAAAACGCCCATGGAAGAATAGTTCATAGAAGAGGTGGGATTTGGTGATACATGTGTACTCGATGATGAAATAAAATGACGAAAACATATTTCTAAATCTACCCATGATTGTATTGATGCTTTCAAGGTGAATTGAAGAAACGCATGATAAAGCTTGGGTGATGCCCACATGATGTTTTAAAGTACGAATTTCCGACATGTTTTTTACCCCATGGTTTGAAGTGAATTTTCCTCGACTCATCGTAAATTTCCAGCCTGTGTATGTTTCAAGAAAAGCCTCATATATATAATAACTGATTAAGATGTGTGTTACTATAAGCTTTGTCAATAGACAATATTAAGCTTCATTTATGTATGATGTTGAGTCTATGACAATGTTATTATGAGCTTTACTAGACAATGTTGGAGTTACAAAGATTTCATATTGCTTCGTCAGTAGACGATGTTGAGCTTTGTTATATACGATGTAGAGCATTGCATGTCTTGGGGAAAGACTCTAGCACCGAGTAGAGCTGATGGCCTAGACTACCTTATGTGCCTAATCAGGCACAATGTAGGTTGGATACTTACACACTGGACCTCCCTTGTGAGTCATCACCGGTCCGATTGGCCCCTGCTTGATATCGATATCTTGGTAGCCTTAATGCCCTGGAAAGGTTTTGGATGGCTCTTCCCACTTTAAGTGTAATAGTTGGGACTACATAAGCTCTATCGTGGTATTTTGTTATGATCTAGTCTCTCCACGTCTATATCATCCATATTTACATTTTTCATTACTCATGATGAATACCTTATGCATGCATGTTCGGGAAGTAAGGTTTGACCTACGGTTCAGCTTTTGATGTATATGTTATATTCAGCTTTGAGTCATTCGAGAGCCAGTCATGATATCTAATCCATGCACATCACAATAATGTGAGTATGATTTTCATAATGAATGCATGTAGTCTTCTTATTGGGTCCTGGAAAAGCTTACAGATATATGTATAACTTTCTTACACGGATTTATATTACTATGGTTTTAATAATTTTGCATACCGGTGCGACCTGTACGTACTGACCACATACTTTCTATGTTGTATCATTTCATGATGCAGGTCCGATCTCGTGCTCGCCCTCATCCTAGTCCATCCCACTTACACTACTGGGCTCATTGGTGAGTCCTCATGTTCCGAGGCTGCCTGACACTTTTATGTCATTTTGAGCCGCATTGTTTTGCTACAGTGGGATGTTGTCCCATCAACTCATCGTATGTAGTAGAGGCTTTCAGAATAGTATGTAGTACTTAGTTCTTGTATACGCCTAGTATCTATTGATGTTATGTTATGGTTACGTTCCGCCGCGTTTTATGTTAAATGTCCCGCTTTGTTAAATTGAAAGTAATTGTATGCATGTGCTATGATCGATTTGGGGTCTCTCTGGTCCCTTGTCCTGTCTACGATCCAGTTTCTGTCTGGGGTCGTGACACTAAACCTGATTGCGTGCTGGGCTGATGATGGAGCAAGAGGGATAGACCAGTTGGGATCACACGTGGTCCACCCCCCCTCGACCTCGGGGCTCCTGAGGAAAACCCCCATAACTAATCTGGCCCTAGCGCCTGACTCGTTCGCCTCCCATAGACTGAATTCCATCTGTTGCGCATGAAATATGGGCTATGGGGAAAATCACTCGGTGAAGCATGGCGATCCGGCAACTTGTCCAAATAATCTGCTACTCCATGCAGAAAACGGCTCACCCGAGCCTTCTAATTTCCACCAACTATGAAGCATACTTAGATAGCGGTGAACTCCAATGCATACTCCTAGACGTCATATTACCTTGCTTCAAATTAACAAACTCACCTCCTTGAGCTCCCTTATCTCCTGAGGGAAGAACCGAATCATAAATGCAGTGTGAAACTCATCCCAACCTATTGTGGCATCTCTCCATTGCTTAAACCATATGTGAGCTACCCCCTTTAGCTAATAGGAGGTCAAGTAAATGCACTCTCCATTGTTCACCCCTATAAACCGGGTGACCTTCAAAATCTCCTCAATAAATCATGTGGGTCCTCGCCGTCTATCTTCGACCTCGTGAACTCCGCGCCTACACTCAAGAAATCCTCACCCTGGCTACCGTCGTGCATTCCCATTCTTAGAGCACGTCACTGTGACTCAACCTGGGCAATCATGGCTCAGGCTAGCATCCGACCATCAGCCTTCTAACCCGGCTGCAAGTGCTCTAGTGCGTGACCCTCGTGAACGGGGTGGGGCTGAAGCGATCCTCCTCACCATTTGCACGAATTAGAAGGATAGAGGACTTTCATCGTATGACATAGATCATGAAAGAAGGGAACACTTCCTAAACATCTAGTAGCTCCTTCATCATAGGTGTGGCGACTTCACACCCATGAAAAAGACTCCACTTAACGCGCTTTTGACTCTAGGACACTTCAAACCATGGCTCGATACCAAGTTTGTCACCTGAATGTACACCTCAGATCGTAGACACGGGACAAGGAGCCCCGAGAGACCCCAAGTCGATCCATGGCATGAGCATACATCTAATTCATTCACATAAGCGGAAGACTTAACATAAGAAACTAAATATGTCAAAAATATGGAGAAAGGACAATACATAAATTTATAAAATGATAGCTGAATACAACTTGTAGTCTGAAAAGCCTCTAATCATGAAAGACGGGTTGATGGGACAAGTCCCCAACTAACCCAACAATTCTGAAACCAAAGAAAGACATAGAGTCCGAACATATAGCCCATGGAACATGAGGATCACCGGGCACACTGAGACCAACTCCAAGAAAATCTACGGGTGAAGCTGAGTCTAACAACACACATCAAAACTATAAAGCATAGAAAGTATGTGGTCAATACGTGGAATAATTGAGACATCGACGTTAGCAAAATGTACATTTAAACATGTATAAAATTCATAAATGATCAAAAGGGTAGGACATCATGTATTGTAAATAATAACATGTCATAAGGCCTCAGGTTTTCAAAACATTCGTAATATAGACATAATCAACCAGGAGAAGAGCTTTACTTAACAAGACTTGAGCCAAAACGCATAATCATAACATGCATAATTCATGAGGAAATACAGCGATTTTCAACTACCCCATATGAGCACACATGAAGCCCGAGTTGAAATCCTAGTCGTGAGGGTGTCCACTGCCAAGGATCGAACCATGAAAGTGTGAATATCACCATGAAAAGGGCCATTTGGGCTGAACAGTCCATAGAGGTCTCACATGTACCTACAGTGGCACATAGCTTATGAGATCTGCATAACCTAGGCCCCGAACCTACTCGTGTTTGATACTACTCCCAAACATATAGTGCTCATAGTATAACATATGAATTCATGGGCTAGTTAAATCATGATAATTATGCAACATAGTTGTACATACATGAACTAGCCATGGCATAAGGCCCATGAGTTAAAACATAATTCATGGATTCATAAGGCTATACATACTTGTGAATCATGCATATAGCTTGAATTTCAAAATTCATATAATGGGTAACATAATAAATTCAAATGATTTAAATCATAATTTAGGTTGGGCATATATATATCATCACGGGTAATTAGATCATAAATCAATTCACCATGGGGCATGCATAATTAGGCTTAAATATATAGAACTTCCAAATCCATAGTATTATAATTAATTTGAATACAAAAGGCTAATTAAAACCATAGATTATGATAGACTTTTAAATCAAAAAACCCATAATCAAATTATTAGATTTTAAAATGTAAAATTAATTAATTAATAAGTTTACTTTATTTATTGAAATTTTAGCAAAATCAAAGAGGAAGGGCTTGGGTGTGGAAGAAACCACCCATTTAGAAGCTTACATACCTGGGAAATATCTAGTTCTTGACCTCTCTTGATCACCCCGGAAGAAATTGAAATGAATTGAGGAATGCTAAGCTTGAATCACTCTCCCACTTCCCTACCTTGCATATGAATGAATGAGGTAAAACTGAACTAACCCCTTTAAATTCCTCTATTCATAACCCAAATGCCGTAGTTTAGGCCTTTGGATCTTAGGAATTTATGAAAAAGCCCTTACTAATTTGCATAAAATACCGACGGGTGACCTAACGACTCGCTACCGCCACACGATCCATCACCTTGCTCACAGTACAATTATCTTAACTGGTCACCGGGGTTCCTAACAATCGACATGACAACTCGTCATGGGTCGCCATGACTCGTGGCCACCACTCGTCAAATGCACTGCCTCCCTAAAATCAATTCATTTAAATTCTTACCAATGACTCATATCATGACTCGTTTCTAGACATGATGAGTCGTGGGTCTCCTTCCGTTATGTCCACTACCTTGCCTTTTCTATTTTTCTTATACCTCCTCCCCACGGATGACCTAACGACTCATGGTGTCTGACCACGAGTCGTTCCCAAGCCCGTGGGGACTCCTTCTTCCCATTCATTCCCATTCTCCCAGCCTCCCCACGAGTCACTTAATGACTCGTGGGCTTCCCTGACTGAGCCGTCCAACGACTCGTCTTGATCCCTGCAACCCGGATTTTTCAGTCATTCCCCATTTCAACTCCCTGGCCCGATCTTTGAATCCTTAGGGTATAACATGGTGTAAGCATCAAAGGGACCAAGAAACGAATAAGCGTATCCTGTGTTTCTTGGCCTCTTGAAGGAGGATGTGCTTTGGCCTGTTGGCATGGCATACTCTAAGATGAAGCAACCTTGATCTTCCTCCTCAATTCCCTTCATCGACTTTGTCTCCTCAGTTTTTATTTTTTCAACTAAGGTCAATGTTGAAAATGATAAGAGAGCGGTCTAAGTCGCTCCCCTCAAGAATGCCTTTGCTTGCCATCCTCCTCTTCAAATGCACTATAGTCCTTGAGTATGAATTGATATCATTTGGAGAGTCTAGTGTCACTTTCAACCTTGGCATCTTTCATTTTTGCAATGTTGGCTGGTTGGTGCACCTCATGACTTATTCAAAGTTCACCTTGACTCCTACTTCATCATCATTTTGAGCTTCCCCACATGAATAAAGTTGAGCTATGCCCCATTGTTCACTTCTTCTGCTATGCTCCTCAATGTATCCTCCGGTTCTTCAGAGATTTACATCTTTCTTCTAGCCGATTTTGATAATTCCATGGGCATAGAGGGGTTGGCATTCTTTTCCGCATTAGATTCCTACTCCACAAAGTCTTGTAGCATGGCTTTTATACGTCCACATGTGCTTCTCCTTCCCTCACTTGCCATGACTTCATTTCTTTCTGCAAGATTAGGAGCACAACTCCATCATAACCATTATAGTAAGTGAACCATTTGGGCATCCATCCAAAAGTCTCCCATTACTACCACATAATGTGCATCTATACCCATCATAGGAAAGGAGAAGGTGCAATTCATCTCTTTTAGGGGCATATTTGCAATCTGCCAATAGTGTGGTCCTCCACAATAGGGACATGGGTCATCAAGTAATAAGGCTGCCACCAACAAACCTCCTTTCATTCCATGATGCCATCATTCAACTACAAGCAAACAAAACAAAAGCAAAATAAAGTAAACCAAATGTAAAACAAAAATGCAAAACTAGTTCGAATCAATAAATAACTAATGGCTTATCACAACTCAATTCCCCGGCAACAACGCCATTTTTGATAACGTCCAAAATACACCTTTCTTTATGAAAGAGCGTAAATGGTTTCTTCTCAAAATAAATATTCCCGATGAATGTCAGGGTTTAACTTACAGAGAATTGAGTCGATAAATCAAAAGATATAAACTAATTTAAACTAGAGCGCATAATTGTTGAACATTTGAAAATGAAATTAAAGAAATAAAAGGAAAATTAACTAACTAATGCTAAACTAATAACTAATTGCGGGGAATTCCAATTGAAGTAATCACAAGTGAGAGGCTGGGGACATTCTATAAGGTGATCACAATTAAATCGGGAATTTCCTCAATACCTTAGACTCAAGTGTAATAATCTCGGAAGTAGGTAGTCCTGCCTTCCCACTCTATTGACTACCCCTAGAGTTTTCTCAAACTCTAGCTTTCATTTAGCTCAACCCCAATTGATTTGGATTAGCAACTTCACCATTCCTAGATATTAGCTGCCAATTAGGAAGGAGGAAGTAACTTCATCTATTTTTAGCTTAATTTTACAATCTTTATCCATACCCACTACTTGATTCCCTTTCAATACTTAATCATTCTCTCCCGAGCAACAATCAAGGAAGTATAGATAGACCCATATCATAATCAATGGATCTTTATTAATAGATTGAAGAGAATCTAATAGATTTACACTTAATTGAGCAATATGAAAATGAATCTAGCAACACCCACCTATAATTCAACAATAATCCAAGAGAAATTTATCAAAACCCAATCAAATTAACAAACCCACCATAAATATACTTCTAACTAGCAAATTAGTAAAGCATATTTAAAGATAGAGAGAAGATACCAAGAGGATTCTCCTCACATTCATTGCCTTAGCTTCACAATTTTGCTCCACAAGCTCTTACAACAATAGTGGAATTTCAAAATGGTCTAAATAAAATTAAGAAGAAAAGTCCTACCTAACTCTACAAAACTATGGAGAAAAGAATCTACTCCTAATTCTATGAAGAAGATGAAAATTAGATGAGTAATTTGTTGGTTGAATGGTTCTCCCTTAGTTGGTGTACAATGGAGGTTATATATCTGTACTTTCTTTGTGAAACTTTCCCAAAATATCCTTGAGCTTCTAGATGCTTTTGAGACCTTTTGGACCCTTTCTATCCTTCATTATACGGCCTATTCCAAGTGCAGGAACCGACGCTTTCGCCGGTTGCAACTGTGGAGCACCAAACTTTAGCCGATTGAAAACAGGCTCGTCAAGGGGGAACCGGCGGTTCAGTGGCTTTTAGCTGGTGCCACCTTCCGCAGAAGGGCTGGTTGTTTAGCCGTCCGCAATAGCTTCGTGTTTCGCCTGCTTTGCCTTTCCGATCCGCTCAGCCAATTCAAAGCACGTCCTTGCACATCTTTTTAAGCTCAAATATTCCTTATCTTTGGCTCCTATCCTCATATTCTAACTCACCAAATTTCTTCAAATTCCATTGTTTGCTCGAATTCATGCTTTCTTTACTCACATGAGGTACCTACGGTTAATTTAATAGAAAAGGCATAAAATCCACAGAGATGACTCAAAAACTAGGAAAAACTCATGATTATGAGCCGAATGAGTTGGTAAATTTCCAACCTCATCAGTGGGATGAGGAGACTATTCGTGGGATCCTGGGAAAGCAGCAGCCTGATATGTCAAGACCTGTGGGGACGTGGAGACTTGACGACTCTTTAAGTTCAGTAAAGAGTCATCCTAAGAGTCGTCGAAGGAAATGTAGGATAAAGAAGCTCAGTGATGACGATGAAGACTCATAAACCATTAAGTGGAGGCAACAACCCATTACAACGATCGTCGAAAGAATGTCAGTCTCAAGGTAGTGGTGATGACGAGAGAGATGTAAGTCATCATAGCAAGTCACGCACTCATTGTGTCGTAAGATAAAACAACAAGATTGTTGATTTCCAGTGGTGATGGAAGAAGTCACAAGTCATTAAATCAACTAACGACTCGTGCAGTCAGATGTCGGTAGATTCGAGGGATTTTTGAGAAAAGTTCCAGCACCCATTTCCACTTTGCACCACGAACATGTCAAACCCTATGACTCGTGGGAGGCCTCATGGGACCGGCAGATGAATTTTTCTTGTGGAATTTTCCATGGGTGGTTTCATAAAATCCTATGCTCCTAACTCCTAAACTACGTTTTTATATATAGTGGATGGTTTCAAAGGGAATATCTAGCCTAGTCCCTCATTTGATCCTAAGCACTCACGAATCCTTCTTCCGTTTCTTTTCTCAAGGCTCAAGCACTAGGTTCCTCCCCAAGGTACAGCAACTTCAAGACCTTAGACAAATCCATCAACCAGGTATGTGGGACTTCAACAAGATCCCATTTCGTCCTTGTGTCTCGAAGCCTATGTAAACCCCTAGTTACTAAATTTTAAAAAATAATGTCTTAAGATCTTAATATAATCATGATCTCATATGTTTTCCGTGAATTTCAAGACCAAGTGATAAGTAGCAATGTATGTTATGAAATTACTCTCAAATTCTGATTTAGGCATATGAAATGATGGTAGCATGTTTTCTAGAATTTTACTATGTATTAAGATATGGCTCTTATGAAGTATGTACATGACTTTACAATGATTTTATTATATATGTTTAAAGTATAATTTAATCTATGAGCTTGCATGAATAAGGAACCCATAAAGTATATTACTTTGGGATTTTTGATTTTATGAATTGAGTAAGAAAGGTATGTGTCTATGATTTCCCTAGACTCTCACGCTCCGGGGGTTAGCTGCATGTTCCTTAGTCTTGGTCCTTATCATAAATTAGGATAGAACTTGCATGATTTGACTCAAAATAGAAATGTTATGTTGATATGTTAGATTTGATCGAGTTACGACTGATTGACATAGATCCTTGAGTAGAAGCACATCTTGGTATAGTCATTCAAAGTCTCAAATACCACTCAAAACACTTAGAGTCTTGCAATTGAAGGTAGATCCGTCGCTATTAGTGTTGATTTCCCATGTTGTTAATAACAGTTGTTTATCATAGTCAGTTCATGTTATTTCGGTTTCATTCAGGATATCATCCTACTCAGTAATTTTAGAAATGTCAACTTGGATTAGTTTGATCTATAGTCTTTTCCGAGGTGTCAGGCAGCTTTCAATTATCAGTATTTAGACCTGCATCAGTTATCAAATTTTTTGTGGTTCTTTAGACGGTTACAACACTTCCAGATAAGTAGCTCTAACCAGTCTTAGAACCAACACTTCCATTTATCAGTTTGTTCTCTTAGACGGTTACGATGATTCCAATGGCGCCTGACACTTTAGAACACCAATTACTAAATCCAGATGATAAGACTCTTCGAGTACTTCCGCATAAGTATCCCCTGAATTTTTCTTGAGCCCTAGTTTTGAGCTATCAGCTTGGCAGTAGTAGTCATGTTAGGATCATCTAGTGGGGAGGAGGACTTAGCACCGACAAGGGACCTGGATTCCAACGCACCCAGGTTCCCAAACTATGTTGCCACCGAAGGTTATTTTTACTAGCCTTATGGCCCTGCATTCTGTGATCACCCAGTCATGCCTTTATACCCTGGCAAGGTATATTGGGTCCTACCAATGGGCTATATACATCAGACTCCACGTCTAGCTCATGTGGTATATGTCGGTTATAGACTCTCCCACTAGTCACTCAATCTAGCCTTAGATAGCTCGCTCAGAACAAAGCTTTAAATTACTCAATCTGTACCGCCCAAGGCGTAGTTCGATCGCATCTCGCATTTAGGCATGTCTTTTGACCACTGCAGGCGGGTCATTTTGACCATTTCAGTATATTTTCGTTTAGCCAGTTTCCCAAGATTTAGTTGGTCGTTTACTTGTTACAACTCACCATTTATTCTCCGTATTATGTTTTCTCCTACTAACAAGATATTTAAAGTATTGATGCATACCTTTATGTTATATCATTTACGATACAACCGCCGGTCTCAACAAGCACTATTAGCAGATCTCATCTGAAGTTACCAGCTAATGGTGAGTCATCATCTTTCAAGGATGACAATTATTTCTCTTCGCCATATTCCTTTGCTTAGACTTAGAGTTAGTCAGTATCTCTTAAAGAACTCATCGTAGAGATGGCTTTAGACATAGACATAGATTCAGATTTGCACTTTGTTTCATTTGGTTAAAACTTTGTGATTTAGTTCTTCTTCATGAATTTTTATTATTTTAAAGTTTTCCTCTATGTTTTTACTCAGATTGCCGTTGTTATGATAGACTATGGGTTGACTTGGCATTACCTCGTAACCTGGCACCGTGTCTCGTCCATGGTATAGACTCGGGGCATGACAGGATGTCTTTCGAAATTTTGAGGTTAAGGGTAAGTATACCATCAAGTCTTTCTTGAAATATTTTTAAAATGGCATGTCTCACTCACCCTTCAATTTTTCTTATAGCGTTAGGGTCTTTCCAAAATGAGGGGACCTTGAACCGGTATATTTTTTATTTTTAGGATTAGTTTTAAGTTATTTAGAGAAGAAAAGGCTTTTCTCTCGACGATGAATGGTTGACAATTGTCTTAAAAATTAGTCATATTTTTTTTCTTGTTGTAGAGTCGTAAACCACATTTGTGTGCTCTTGATATTCTACTTAAAAGTTAAGCTAGAAGCAATGAAGTGGTCAATGTTAATGCATAAGAAGTGAGAATTTCATGAGTGACATGTAGATTCTTTAATCCTGACTTAAGAAATTTTTTTAGGGCTTAATAATTAAAGATTCATTCAATATGATTGTGAGGATGTGTAGCCATAGGAAATGTACTATGATTATGGTTCCATGAGAGGTGAGTTTGATTTGTTGTGTGTTGTACATAATAACATCTAAAACTTGCCTTAGTGTGTATAGGATAGTTAGTTTCTGCTAAAGAGGTGAGATGTGATTAAGTTCTCTTTGAAAATCTAGTTTGTCCATTGTTATTGTACCTTCCTTAGCGTTATCCCTAGTTAACCCTTTCGAGCTTCAAACCTTAATCTTCTTCTAAGCCACAAAAGAAGCCTATTCCCTTTGTTTCCCATGACCTTCAGAATTTTTTATCCAAAGATAGTCTGAGGCACATTTACATTTAAGAATGAAGGTCCACCAAGGTAGAAAAAGTTAAGGGAAGGGAGGGAAAAAAATAGTGATGGCAAAAGAAGAGAAAATAGAAAGAGGGCTGCCCATACAAAAAGATTTTGTCTACTTGTTGCTAGAACATAAATGGGAGATCTTTAATGGTTGATTATTCTTGTTGAACTTATAAGCAGAAACTAGCAGTCAAGTAGTATCAAGAGAGGGGCGTGAGAAAAGAAAAAGAGGATTAGTGAAGGAAAGGGTAAGCAGTTAAGAAAAGAGGTGGAAAAGAAAGATGAAAAAATATCTTAAAATGCTTAGGAATAGCAGCCACTACCAAAGAAAATCATTCCTACTCCATCCCTTAGCCGACATTACGTTCAAGAAAGTCCTTGCGATCTTACTCTCTTTGAATTGATTAAGTAGTCTAATTATACATGAGGGGAAAACTCATGGTATGTTGCATGTGTATGATACATCATTTGTGAGAGTGATTGTGTCTTGCTTATTATGTTCAAAGATTTGAATTGATAATATGAGGAAAGGAACAACACTAAATAAGTGAGGGTATAAGATGGTCAGAATCAGTGTACTATATACACAATTCATATTTAATCATGTTGGCCTCCGCTTTGAAAAGATGAGCTCATATAGGTAGTTGTGTAGTCTTTGAATGAAAACTCGTATGTCCTGATGTGAATCGCTATAAGCTGATGAACCACCTAATCATATGCTCTATACTAGTTGGTCAAGTGAAAATTGATAGAGGTAACAAGTGGTGAGAAAATATGAGTTTGTGCACAAAATTGAGGATTGTTCGAGGACAAATAATAATTTAAGTGTGGGTGGTAATGTTGGGCATATTCTTATTCCCATTTGCATGTTTTTACCATTTTATAGTTTTGAGTTCATAATCCTTATGAAATGCATGAACTCATGTTTATGTGTATTGTGAGCTTAACAAATGTTTTTAGATGTTTTGAGTAGAAACCAAGGAAAAAGGACTCAAAAATAGCCCAAGGTATGAAGAAAAAGAGTTTGCAAAAATTGGCCAGGTGAGATGGCTAGCGTGGCGCGCCAACCCAATCTTCGAGAAACGCGCATAAAAGTTGGTGCTATAGGTGGCGTGGGCGTGCCGAAGGGTCCAAAGGCTCGAATTCCACTAATAGCTTGGTGCATTGGCTAGCGTGGGAGGCTCCTAGAGAAACTCAAGTGAAATTGAAGCCAAACCTGGCGCATTGGATGGCGCGGCATGCCAGGCCTATTTCGGGATGAATTTTTGTTTATTTTGAAGCTTTCAATTACTTGAGGTCAAAAGAGTTATTTGAGGCCTTGATTATAAATATAATATCTAGGTCGTTTGTTAGCTATCTTACTTCATAATATTGACTACGTACGCAACTTTTGGGGGAGAGATAAGAAGTTTATTACATAGGTTTTTCTTCTTTTCATTATCGTTTATATTTCAAATGATGATTATGTCTTTGGGTTTCCACTTGAACATGAGTGGCTGAAATCCTATTCTAGGGCTTCTTTTATCCATAGCTAATGGTTGAAGTTTGATAGTTTGTTTATGTTTGTGTTGATTCTTCTTAAAGGTTGTTTATTCTTACTTATGTTAATTTCTTATTCATTAGATTAATCACCTTTTCCAATAAATCTATTGATTTTGCTAAACTCGAGAGAGAACTAGTGTTAAGAGTAAGGATAGAATTTCAGGATTCAATGACTCTTTTCGACTGAGCTCAAGATAGAAGTCATTATTGAGGATAGGAACATAGCCTTTAACCTTGTTTAGTTGAATATAAGTAGCCAAAATCATCGCCTCATGCTTCCTCCTACGCCTTAGGGATATAAGCATTAGGGTTCATAGGATAGTTCTTGGATGTTCGGGAGAATGCAAAAAATGGGATAGTAACTTGCAACTAGCAACCTTAGAAAGAATTAATCTAGTGTATTCAAGTCTTGAAAACTCAACCTGAAGTGAAAGTGTCATTTCTAGATTTTCATCATCATTTGAAGTATCAAACACTTTGAATCGATTTTATCTTTATTAATTAATTTTACATTTCAAGTTTAATAGTATAATATTCAAACCATTCCCATTTTTTAACTGTGTTTATTAGAATAGTGAAATAAAGTGTTTACCTTAAATGATTAATTTGACAAGTCCCCCCAAGGATCTATAATCGACTTCACTTTCCTATATTACTTGACGATCACGTGCACTTTTGTGTACTTGGGCAACATCAAGGACCCTTTGGGTTAGCCACATTCAGACTCGTGAGACTGCGTAGTCATTGAGATAACCAAGATTACCGAGGGGTAGAAACAACCTACCATTACCACTGTAACACATGGCGCACGCTGCTGGCGCTAACATTGCTGAGGTGGAGAATGTGCCATCACACTTCGCCATCGAGGATGACAGAGTTCCTAGAGCACCATAGGTATGTCCTTCCTGCATTTTATTTTGTTGCTTTTTGGACAGAGAATAATTTTTGGGGGTACCTATTTTTGTTTCGCCTGAGGTTTTCATTATCGTGTTTCTTTTCCTCATAGGTAATGCTATGTAGTAGAACTACATGTTTAGCACGTATGTTTACCGACTAGAAGTAATCTTACCTAATGTACCCAATAAAACTCACATATGTTTGGATTTTGTAGCTGAAAATAGCCCCTTTTAAAAAAAAAAAATTGTGATGAACTCTGTGTGTATTGCAAAGCATGACCAATATGGATCTTTGTATGGCATTAGAGATATGAGTATGAATAACTGTAGTGCAACTGTGCATGAACTATATAGGTAGTAGTAAAGATACCCACATGTGAGAGTGAGGTTCTTACTTAGTTCACTGCATCTAGAATCATTCTGCTAGTCTTTCTTAGGTTGAAAGACAGCTTGATTAGAAAGGATTATAGGCCGTTTTTGATTTAGCGTAATTTTAGCCTAATTGTCCCACCAAATGAAATGAGTATCTCTTGATCCAAAGTTTGAGCCTAATTTTGCATCTTTTCTTTTGATTTAGCTCATTCACCTTCCCACTTGTTTATAATGAACCTCGTTTCGCCCTAATCCCTCCTTGGACATTAGAACCTCAACTTAAGCAAAATGCCTAAGTGAGGGTGGCTATGTGGCGGTGCATAGATTGTGGGGGAGATAAAGAAGAAGTTGGTCAAAGGAAATGATGGTGTGGTAAGAAAAAGAAAGAAAGGATCAAAGTGAAAAAGTGAAACAAACCACTTTCTATAAGTTGAAAGCGGAATAAAAGGAAAAAAGGAGAAAAAGGGATAAAAAGGTGGGAGTGGAGCCAAAATCTAGTGCCAAGGAGGGTAAGTCAGTTTAACCATATTCATCATACCCATCTCCAAGCCTACATTATGCCGAGAAAAGTCCTATAGTGATCCCGATCTCGACCGTCTGAAAACCACAAGTAGAGAAAATAAGGGCAAGCCTAGGTATCACATGTACAGTGTTTGAACTTCATTGTGAGGAGGAGTGGTTTGATACTAGTCCCTATTTCTTATAAGTGCACGTATTGTATGTTTGGTACTTCATTTGTTATAAGAGTACTTGGGTTGTGCATATATTGCTAGTTTTCTGTAATGAATAGCATTAGGATTACTTAGTTGTTTGCTGATAATTTGATTCCATCTTCAAATCCCTTTGTGTTGTGATTTATAGTTACATGTGTACACAATATTCTCAATTTTGATTGTTTGGGGAAAAAAGGGGTTGATAATTGACAATGATCATGTGTGTGCAAATTGTTAACATTGTTGGTTGTGAGTCTTCAGCTTATTTTCTAATTACATCATATGTGTAGAGTTTTGTTTGCCTGAGGAAATGCAAATTTTTAAGTTGAGGGTGGATACTGTCATGGTTTTACGCCAAAGACATTTGATGCTTAACATAGAAAAATGCTAGGACTTGGGTGTGTTTATACAAATATGAAGTTCTACTACTGTTATTGTTGGGAAATTAGTTTCGGGAGTTGGACTGTAGAAAAAAGGTGAAGAAGAAGAATAAAATGGTGTCTTATGGGTCACAACATGAGTCGTACCATTTGTGTACGAGCTGTAGCTAGTGTCACTAGTAGAGAATTAGAGAATGCATAAGTGTAGGACTTCAAGGTACGACCAGAGACCACGAGTTGTGACAGCATTGTACGAATCATATTATAGGCTCATGGTGAGAAGCAGACAACCATCCACTTGACATCCTTAGGGCACGAGTGGATCGGCATGTATCGTACTCAACATCGTACAATCATAGGGAGGATCCGTAGGATGATCATCAAAGGTGTTGCATTTTAGAAGCCCATGCAACAAATACTTACTATGACTCATAGTGACATATCACAAGTCATACTAGGCAATCTGCATTCTAGATGTCCGTAAGAGGCAAAGCACAGTACGAGTACGACTCACGCACTCGTAGAACTATGCTATGACTCGTAGGCTCATCCCGACGGCCGTAACTCATGCATAATTCTAAGAAAGATTTTTAATGATTGTATAAAATATTTCCTTTGTTTAATTTGAGAATCCAATGCTTGACTTTTCTTATATTCTTAAGTACCTAACACCACTTGGAGATTGAAATTACATGAAAGAGGAATGTGTTTTCTTCATTGTGTTCTGGATTGTCAATGACACTTACAATTGATCATTGGGTTTTTGTTCATTCACTATTGTAAGTCTTTAATTATGAATTTTTCTATGTTTTCTGATTTCATTCTTGCAAACATGAGTAGCTAAACTCCCAAAACTAGGGTTGCGGAATCATGGTGAATAACTAATTAGGGTTAATACAGAGTGATTCTAAATTAATATGAATGCATGTATTGTTGTCTTGTGATAATTTTCCGTTAATGGCGCACAATGCTAGGATCTAGCTCGTATTCTCTACTTCTGCTTGAACCATATAAGTAGAGAGATTAGAAAAGGGAATGACAATAAAGACTTGAAATTCTAAACTTTCATTTAATAACGGTTGCAGTCGCAGGAAAGTTAATTAGGAATCATTGATAAAGGTTAGTTGGAAAAATTAATGAGAGCATCCGTGATTGAGTATAGCCATCTAATAGGGGCAAATCAACTGTTTAGATGAAAATAATTTATTGATTCTACAAGCCAACTATTGGAATAGATCATAATGTAACAGACCCTCCATAGTTAGAATCCATGGAGAACTCTTCCTAGTTAATTGCACATTCCTTGATAATCATACCATTTTCACAACACTCGGCATACTCATTATTTCTACAAACCCCTATTAGGAAATAACTTAACTAGAAGGAACCATTAATAGCATTAGACGAAAATTGGACCATATTCCTCATAGGATCGACCCCAACCCTAGTTGGGTTATTTGACAACGACCGCGTTATACTTCTTCTGAGGTGTAATTTGAGTGTTATCACTCCTTTGTAACATGAATCATGTGCTTTCTGTGCACCTAAACAAGCACAAATAATTTTCAACTAAATCCTAGCTTCTACTCGTATGTGCATACGGAAAGGAAACATGATACTTATAATGCTGGTGACAGACCACCGTGCGGGTCACCCAGGCCACTAAGAATATGTCGAATTGTTTTATAGGGAGGTCTCAAATCATATTTTTAAAGAGTTATGGGTCAATGCAAGGTAAACTCAAAGTAATCTATTTAAAACAGCAGGTAAAAAATTCAAAATTTTCCCTCGAATTTTAACTTGGTTTGAACTTTCCTTAGGATCCCAAGAAGCTATAAATTCCTTCACCATGTTTAAATTACATTCAATTGACTATTAAACACAGCCAAGCCCAAGAGTCGGATGTCAAATTTTCTATCAATAAAAAAATTCAGGTGTATTTTGATTCTTTGTGTTCCTTAAACCATTTATTACCTTCTTGTTATGTGATCCAACAGAGCCCAAAATGCCTCAATGGTAGTGATGGAATGCTTGCATCCTCATTTTGCTCTTCATTAACTCTTCTTGACCTTTTAGAACCATGGCTTGAAGAAGTCACTCCCTTTCCCGTGCTAGCTTTTAGTGCCATTGTTGGTGAAATTTCAAGAATAATGTTGTCTGTTGTGATTTGGGTGAAAAAGTTTGAGGAATTTTGTGAGAAAATGGATGTTTTGAGAAAATTTTAGAGAGAATAGGGGTGTGCAGCGCGCTTTGGATGAATAATGGAAGAAAAAAATTAGGTTTTGCACATTTAAAAGCACACCATGGGTCGGGGTTTTACCCGCTGACTCACGCACTTTTATGCCTGGGAAGGCCTGCCGCACGCCACCGATGCCCCGCAAGTGTACGGTCGCATAAGTAGCCACAAAGGCCCTTTTAAGAGCCGATGTCGAACCCATGGTGGACTGTAACAATTCAAATAACTATCAAGTTCAAATGTGATATTAAATGCCGCAAGTGTTGATTTTAGACTTTTCGAGAAATTTAATGAAGTCTAGATGTGGTCAACGAAATAATTTCCGATTCATTCAAGGAGCAACATAGAGTTAAAGCCGGATAATCATGCGATACTACAATTTGCAATTGTTTAAGTATGAAACTATCAATTGTCGTCTCACATATTTAGAATTGTATGTTCATGGTCTTTTGAGCCTCTAAACACGAACAACTAGCCTCACAACTACATCGTTGAGAGGTGTGACATTCTAGTTCGTGGCAATTCAATTACGTGGATATGGTTTACTGAGTTTATGCTCTTGATTAGGGACTCGTACCTAATCATTTAACTCAACTTAGCTTCACAACTACTTTATGAGCGGTGATGTGATAATTCTAAGTTGGTGTCTAGCTCATTCCATTTTAATAACCAAGCAAGGCAAATTAGTTATAATTTCTTATCCTAACCGCGAATTATATCGTAAGATACAAACTTGCTCCCTACATTCTTTGTTCTGCCTAGGTTTACTAAGCTTTTACTTAGGTGTAACGTGTTTTCATGGTAAGATAAAACAACAATCTATAACTTAAACCAAAACAAATTCACATAATCACAATTCATATCTTGTGGCTTCAACCCTAGAGGTTCTAGCCACTCAAGTTCGTAAATTACAATAAAACATTGTTAAAGTAATATACTTACAAGAATTGGTAGAAGAGAAGATCAAATGATGAACCCTAGGTGAGTTCTCCCACTTCCCTTCACTCCTTGGTGGTTTTTCAGAAATTAAATCGTGACTAAAATGATTTTAGGAGCTAAAGGACCTATTTCTATAGAAAATGAGAATTGTACAAAATTATGCCCGCTCGTGGGAATGGCTCCGTGGCACGAAGTGTATCGCGGAGCACTGCCTCCATGACACGGAGGAATCGCGGATGAACACTGGAATTCGCATTAGAATGACATTAGGTCGAGGCTTGCCGCGATGAGCCGGGCGAGTACGCCGCCCGGGTGGCAAATGGATGGCTCACAGACAGGCAATGGGCGCCAAGCAGTTGCTCCGTGGCACGGCGTTGGCGCGGCAGGTTGCCTGGCATGGCACGGCGCTGGCGCATAGGTGGCCTGCTTGCGGCTTTCTTCTCGCGCCTGGCATTGGCGTGGCACGGCGCTACGCGGCACACGCATAGCGTGGGCACGTCGCCTGGCGCGCGCCCTTGCCAAGGCATGGTTCCTGTGACTTTTACCCGCTTCCGATTCCATTCCTCTACTACTCAAATCATAGATTAGTTCAAATTCATTTAAACCTACAAAACACGTGACTAATCATGTTGGTTAGTATATATATTCACATTTACATAAAATCACATGAGAATGCATATAATTAAGTCGATAAACAAGACAAAACTAAGTTATAAAGCATCACTTGGGCATGCTATTTTGCCCAAGATCAGTGACACTCCACATGGTGCCAAGCCCTGTATGTCGAGCTAGGTTGTGCGCTGCAAGCCTAATTTTTCTTGCACCCCATTTTCAACATTTATGCTTGAAAATTATTATTTATGACTTAACTCCTATACACTTGAACAAGCACATCAACTCTAAAAAAATAAAAAATCATATTATGTTGGGTTGCCTCTGAAGTAGCACTTGATTTAACATCGCTTCATGACACAAGTATCTTGTCACGACACGAGCATGGACCCTGGACCATGACACGAGATCTAAAACTATAAATGGCTCCAAGCTAACCCATGACACATACATAGTATATTCTTGAGCAAAAACTAAGGAAAGGAATCATGAGCATTACATAAGCGGAATACTGAATATCATAAAGCACAAATGGGGCTACAAGTCAACCAACTGAGTAATCTAATACATAGCTATCCTCTAATTATACGATGAGCTGATATCAGGGTCGATTGTGGATGAATTGAGAAAGCAGATGCTGAGCGAGGCTCATGGCTCTCGGTACACTATCCATCCAGGTGCCACCAAGATGTACCATGATCTACAGGAAGTCTATTGGTAGAATGGCATGAAGAGGGACATACCGGAATTTGTGGCTAAGTATTCGAATTGCCAGGGGTGAAGGTCGAGCATTAGAGACCTGGAGGTACGCTTCAGGACATCTGCATTCCTACTTGGAAGTGGGAAGAGATCAACATGGTCTTCATTACAGGGTTGTCTCGTACGCACAGACAACATGACCTCATATGGGTGATTGTAGATAGGTTGGCCAAATCAACACATTTCTTACCAGTCAAAACTACATATTCAACCAAGGATTATGCTAGATTGTACATTCGGGAATTGGTGCGGTTGCATGGAGTTTCTTTATCCATTATCTCATATGGGGGTATTCAGCTTACCTCTCAGTTTTGGAGGTCATTTTAGAAGGGCCTTAGTACATAAGTAAAGCTTAGTACAGCTTTTCACCCACAGATAGATGGTCAGGCCGAGCGGATCATTTAGAATCTAGAGGATATATTGAGTTCTTATGTGATTGATTTCAAAGGTAGTTGGGATGATCACTTACCCCTCATTGAGTTCGCCTACAATAACAATTATCACTCCAGCATTCAAATGGCTCCATTTGAGACTCTTTATGGGCATAGGTGTTGATCACATGTTGGATGGTTCGAAGTAGGTGAGGCTACATTAATAGGGTCAGATTCAATTCATGGGGCTATGGAGAAAGTTTATCTCATTAGAGAAAGGCTAAAAACAGCTCAGAGTCATCAGAAATCTTATGCAGATGTTAAGAGGAGAGAGCTTGAGTTTGAGGTCGATGATTGGGTGTTTCTAAAGGTGTCTCCCATGAAGGGATTTCTGAAGTTCGGTAAGAAAGGGAAGCTTAGTCCCTGATATTTTGGTCCTTATAGGATTATGAGGCGAGTTTGCAAGGTGGCATATGAGTTGGAGCTACCGGCAGAGTTAGCCTCGGTACATCTAGTTTTTCATGTGTCTTTGCTGAAAAAGTGCATTGGTAGTGCAGCTTTAGTTGTATTGTTAGAGAGCATTGATGTTAAGGATAGCCTTTCCTATGAGGAATTTCCAATTGAGATCCTTGATCGTCAGGTTCGGAAGTTAAGGAACAAGGAGTTAGCTTCAATGAAAGTTTTGTGGAGAAATAATCTGGTTGAGGGAGCTATGTGGGAGGCCAAAACAAATATAATGGCTAGATACCCGCATCTTTTCCCTTCCGGTTTAGTTCAAGCATGAGATACCAGTTTCCTCCTTAGTACTCCATTCAATTTCATGTCAAGTTCATGTCTCTCAGTTCCTTTCATGTCATTGTATGCATTTATGTTTCATGAATTCAGTTCAGTTATGTATCCTAGCCCGAAGTCAGTCACTCCGCCAGTTTTCAACTATGGTTATTCAGTTTTGGGATTACAGTTCCTTCCCTAGCCTTCCAGTACGCTTAATCTACATTCAAGGATGAATATTCTAGAGGGGATAATGTAACACCCCAAAAGTTTCTAAGATCAAACTCTAGAATCGTAATACAACCAGCATAAATATCTGTAAAATTCCACAAAATGACTCATAGTACGAATCATGAGGTGACATGACGAGTCGTTAAAGAAGTCGTGGTCAGCCTCAAAATGTGTCCCTCAGACCAGGAGTCCACACCACATCTCGTGGTGTGTAGGTAAGACTCTCGATCATGAGTCATAATCTGTATCTGTAGAAGAAGTCCCTGAAGTAATGAGTAAAGTAATGACTCATGGGACCTTGTAATGGGTCGTGGTTTGGAGTTGTAGGATGGAGAACCAGAGGAAATACAAGGGTTGTCTATTGACCACGAGTCACAGGACAACTCTTGGTATCTAGTGATGAGTCGTGATGGGTGCCCATTGTATGAGGATCAAATAAGTGGAAAGGTTATCATGTAACAACTTTCACCATGAGTCGTGGTGACAACCAACGACTCATAATGACTTGCAGACAAAATTCTTAAATGCAGTCTTCAAGGGCATTTTCATAACTTTATAAGCTTATAACTCCTAAATGAAGTCATTTTGGGTTCTTAAAGGGTGTATTAAGGGGTTTAACCTAGCCTGAGTCATCATTCTTTCAAAACAACCATAAATTAAAGGTCCTCTCTCAAGTTAAGCAAGGGTTTCATCATCTCCTTCATCTCAATTCCCTTTCAGTCTTTAATCAAGTTAAAGATTCTTCAAGACCATGTATGTAGGTTTATGAATGGGAAAAATATTTCCACCCTTATACCCAATTTCATCCCCATTTCATGATTTCAAGTCTCCAAGCATGACGTGTTGAAATTCCAGGGTTAGACCCAATTTTCATAAAATCTTTTATAATCCCTTATCAATTCAATTCTCTTATGATTAAATTCATGATTTATGATTATGATTACCTATTTTCTACTATAATCTCTCATGGATCTATACTTGCAAGTTTATGGTGATTTTGCCCAATTATGCATGATTTATGAATTTTAATCTATGAGCCTATGATTTCAATTATGACTATCGATTCAAGCATGTATGATTTTCATGAGACTCAAGCTATTTATCATGGACAACTAAAATGGAATTACTCACATGAATATTTCATGTATGTCAAATATGATTATGATTTCATGTTTCATCTAGCCCATGCAAGTTCAAGTATATTTTTACGATATTGATTATGAGTCATGTGCATGTTTTGGGAGTAGTGTGTAACACCGAGTAGGCTAGGGGTTCAGGCAAACCCCGCATCTCATAACTACCTTCCACCATAGGTATATATTCATATTCAAGCTCTACGGGGATTCACGAGTGATATCACGCCTTAATCGTTCCTTGCCTTGACAAGTTTGGGACGGCTCTACCCACTTAAGCAAGATAGTTGGAGCATCATGTAAGCTCTATCATGATGGTGTCGGTTATGATGAAGCCTCCCATTGTTCCTCATGTTTTAAGTTACTCATATTCATGACTTATGATACTATGTTTTAAAGTGTATTTGACCCATTATACTGCTTATGAGTTTTCTCTTATGATTTCAAGTATGGTACTTATATGATTTCTATTCTCAAAACTTTGGTCATTATGTTTCAACTTATAACGAATGTCTCATGATTATAATTACTTCAAGAATATGGCTTTTAGCATGTTTCCCTTACTCTCATATTCTATCCTATTTTATACTCGTGATTTCAGGCAATCGTTTTACTAGCATGTTTTACTTTCTCTACATACTCAGTATATTCAAAGTACTGACCGCATACCCTATGCTATATCATCTCATGATATAGGTTCGGGTGACCAGTATCAGTCTCGATGTTAGCTCACTTCCCCTTCAGTCCAATACCACCCTTAATTTTAGTGAGTCCTCATGCTTCGAGGACGGCATTTTTGGTTTATATTTCTTTTCCTATGTCTTTCAATTTCAAACTTTGAGAGCTAGTTGGGAATATTGTCCCATCAGATCATCTTATTATTAGAGGCTTTTCAGACAATTAGATATAGATGGTTCAGTGTTCTCGACTCGTTGTCTACGCTTATGCTTTTATGATATACAAACTTCCGCTTATGTTGTATTCAAGTTTATTTCCGCTTTAAATAAGCTCTCTTTCATGCTATGAGTGTACCATGGGTTAGCTTAGAGCTATTCATAGTTCTAGGTCCCGTGTCTTAATTCAGGATCCACACTCAGGTCGTGACAAGTCATCTACATCTGGAATGCATAATAGGCTTTGGTATTGGAGTACACCATCTCCCTTTTGGGAGAAGACCTCCACTTTTTGATTCCGAACTGCTTCCTTCAACTTCACTAAAATAGGATCCTCATCTTGTCTTGCCTTAACTTCTACCACTAAGGAAGACCCATTCTGAATAATAACTCCACCATCTTTCAAATCTTTAAATTGAACCCCTAAACGAGCAAGCCTATGAACATCTTTCATTAATTCTTTCCTACCATCCTCCATATGGAACAAAGTCTCCATGGACAACCTACTAAGGGAATCCGCCACTACTTTGGCCTTAACTAGATGATCAAGGACACTCATGTTATAGTCCTTGAGAAGCTCTAGCCATCTCCTTAGCTGCAAATTCAAATCCTTTTGAGTAAACATATACTGAATACTCTTGTGATCCGTGAACACATCCATATGTACCCTATATAAATAGTTCCTCTGAATCTTCAAGGCAAATACCACCACTGCTAGCTCAAGGTCATGTATCGGATAATTTTTCTCATGAGCCTTAAGTTGTCTCGAGGCATAACCAATGACCTTCCCATGTTGCATCAACACACATCCAAGGCCAATCCAAGAAGCATCACAATACATAACAAAGCCATACGTGCCCTTCAGTATTGTCAAAATTGGAGCTGAAGTGAGTCGAATCTTTAACTCCTGAAAACTCTACTCACAAGAATCAGACCACTGAAATTTGACCTTCTTCTAGGTCAACTTAGTCAAAGGTGTTGCAATGTATGAAAACCCCTTTTCAAATCTGCTATAGTAGCCAGCTAAACCCAAAGAACTCCTAACGTCAGTAGGGCTGACATGTCTAGGATAGTTCTTCACCGCCTCACTACACACCCTCACTAGACACTATATAACCCAAAAATGCAACTGAGTTCAACCAAAACTCACTATCTGAATTTAGCAAACAGCTGACGATCCTTAGGAGTTTGCAACACAATCCTTAAATATGTAGCATGCTCATCTTCACTCCGAGAGTATATGAGGATATTTTATACGAAGACAATGACAAACATATTCAAATACTACTTGAACACCCTGTTCATCAAATCCAAGAAAGTTGTAGGAGCATTCATTAGCACGAAGGCGTAAGTACAAATTCATAGTGACCATACTTAGTCCTGAAGGTTGTCTTCAAAATGTCACTCTCTCTAACCCTGAGCTGGTGATAGCCAGACCTAAGGTCTATCCTTGAGAAGCACTTAGCACCTTCAAGCTGGTCAAACAAGTCATCTATCCTAGGGAAAGATACTTATTCTTGATTGTGGCCTTGTTCAACTGACGATAAACAATGCACATCCTGAGAGAACCATCCTTCTTTCGAACAAAGAGAACTAGAGAACCCCACGGGGTCTTACTAGTTCTAATGAAACCCTTATCTAAGAGGTCTTTCAACTATTCCTTCAACTCCTTAAGCTCTGCTGGAGCCATTCTATAAGGAGGAATGGATATGGACTGCAGATCAGGGATAAGGTCAATATCAAATTCAATCTCCTGCTCGGGAGGTAGTCCTAATAGATCATCTAGAAACGCCTCTAGATACTCACATACAACAGGAGCGGACAGGAGAGTCGGGGTCTCAAACTTAGAATCCTTAACTTGAACTAGGTGATATATACAACCCTTTAAGGTAGGATACAAAGCAACCTATAGGCATAGCTGAGCTACCCTTCCATTTTAGGACAGGCTCATCTGGGAATTAAAACTCTACTAATCGGGTTCTACAATTAACTGAATTATAACAAGCATACAACTAATACATGCCAAAGATAACATCGAATTCTTTCATATCTAACTCCACTAAGTCGGTTGAGGTGACTTTTTGAGGAACTGTGACAAGGCAAATTCTATATATCAGTCGAGCTATAACTGACTCATCGATAGGAGTAGGGACTAAGAAGGGTTCTGAGGATTTTAGGAATGACACCGAAACTGATAGCAACATAGGGAGTCACAATGGATAATGTGGCTCCTAGATGTAGCAATGCATTAACATTAAGATGGAAGACTCATAACATACCCGTGACCATATCTGGCGAGCTCTCCTACTCCTAACAAGATGATAGTGCATAAAATCTATTCTGGCATTGCCCGCCACCTGCACTGGAAGAGGCGCCCTACTGAGACGGGCGAGCTACTGGAGCTGCTGAAATAGTGGCTAGGGCATGACCTCTACCATCACTCTATCTAGCTAATGGGCAAGCCCTAAGTCTGTATCCGGGCTTCCCGCACCTCTAACAAGCATCTGAGCCTATCAAGAACTCTCCTAGGTGATTGTTACCATACTTCCTGCAAGATGGGAAAGTGTGCTCCCCTGTCATGCTCCTTTGACCCCTAAAGCTCGGTGCTCTACCTCTCTAATCACCCCTAGGCCTGATGGAGCTAGGGCTAACAACCTCTAATGGGACTGTGGGCGGTGTCCACCATTAGACCTCTGCTGAGAATACCCAAAACTCCCTATCTTGGCCCTCTTGGCCTCTCTATCCTTCACCTTCATTTTCTTCTGATCTATCTGCTAAGCATATACCATCAATCGAGAGATGCCCAAGTTGTTGATGAGCATAGAAGTCCTGCACTCCTTGATCAGTGAATCTGAGACCATATTCACGAACTTGCTCATACGGTCCCTCGGCTCCACAACCATCTCCAGAGCATACTTGGATAGCTGGGTGAATTTCAGGGCATACTCCTGAATAATCATGTCATTCTTCTTCAATTTATAACCTCTGTTGCCTTTGCTTCCTTCAACTCTTGGGGAAAGAACCTGTCCAAAAATGCTGTAACAAACTCAACCCAACCAATAGAGACAACACCTAATCTATGGCCCTCCTTCCACTATTAAAAAGAAATGTGAGATACCCCCTTCAGCTAATAGGAGGGCCAAATCTACACTCTCCTCTCCCAAAACACCCATAATTTGAGTAATCTTCTAGATCTCCTCAATGCTCAAAAGGGGGCCCGCACGACACAACCAAGTCTCAACANCTATAGATCCTCATCCATCTTAGAATCATGAAAATCTGGCGGGTTCATCCTGGCGAAGTCTCGCACCTAGCCACCACCACATTCCCATTCATGTGCACATAAGCCACTGCCTGCTGGTTGACCTGGGCTGTCATAACCTGAGCCAACATCTGAAAAGCAACCCTGAACTCAGCATGAGTAACTTACTCATGCAATGGATCAGCTGGAGTTGGTAGGGCTGTCATAACCTGAACCAACATCTAAAAAGCAACCCTGAACTCAGCATGAGTAACCTACTCATTTCCATGGCTATTGCCTTTTCCATTCCTTCTTCCGTTAACTCAGTAGGGGGCATATTTCTACAAATGTGTATAGCATGAATTAGAGGAATAGAGAAAGTTGGACCTCATCGCATGACATAGATCATGAAAGAAGGAAAGTTTCCTAAAACATCTTATAGCCTCTTCCTCATAAGTGTGGCGCGCTTCATAATCATAAAAAAGACTCTACTTAATGTGGCTTTCAGACACTTTAGGATACACCTAAACCTATTGCTCTGATACCAAATTTGTCGCGACCCAAGCATAGACCCAAGACTGCGACATGGGACCTCCCATGGCACATATATAATATATTCTTGAGCAAAAACTACCTTGAAAGGAATCATGAACATAACATAAGCAGAAGACTGAATATCATAAAAGCACAAAAGGGCTTACAAATCAAAAACGCTGAATCATCTAATATATAGTTGTCTAAAAAGCCTCTAATCATATGATGAGTTGATGAGGCAACACCCCCAACTAGCTCTACCAAAATCTGAAAATTGAAAGACATAAATGCAGAAACATATGACAAACTAATTTCCTCGGATCATGAGGACTCACCAAAACTGGAACTGGACTGAAGAGGGAGCGAAGATAATGTTGGAGTTGAGACTGATCACCTTAAACTATATCATGAGATGATATAGCATAGAAGTATGTAGTCAATACTTTAAATGTACTGAGAATGTGAGGTAAGTAAAACATGATTGTAAAGTGATAGTCTGAAATCATGAGTATAGGCAAGCTAACACATGAGAATAATGACAACATGTTAAAATCATGATCGTGAGATAGTCATAAACATTAGTTATTCATCTTAAGTTGAAGCATAATGACCTAATATTTGAAAGTAAAATCATATGATTTAACGTGTTTGAAAACGTAAGTAAAAGCTCAAAATCTGATTAATGGGTCAATCATACTATAAAGCATGATATCATAAATCCTGTCTATGAATAACTTAAAACATGAGGAACAGTGGGAGACTTATCATAACTAACACCATCATGAATGAGCACATGATGCCCCAACTATCTCGCTCAAGTGGGCAAAGCCATCCTAAGCCTTGTCAGGGCAAAGAATGATAAAAGTGTGATATCAGTCGTAAGCCCCATTAGGTTAGGGAAAAAACTCTCTAGAGAGGCCCCAAACATGAATAAATACCTACGGTGGCATGTAGTTCTGAGACCTGGGTGCGCCTAATGCTGACCTACTCAGTGCTAGATACTACTCCCAAAATATTCATACTGCTCATAGTCATAGTCATGAAACATACTTAGTTTTGCATGGGATAGTTGAAAACATAAAAATCATAATCATACTTGACATACGAGAACAAGCCATGAAAATAATGTTGCTGAGTCGACCATGATAAATAAGCTTAAGATTCATGAAATCATACATACTATAGTAAAATCATCATATCTTGAAAATAATATATTCATGAAATATTCTAGTAGAGACATGCATTCATAATCATAAATCATAGATTGAATCATAAGAGACTTGAATTCATAAGATATCATAAGAGATTCATGAGAATTGGGTCTAACCTTAGAATTTCATAAGATCATGCTTGGCGACTTGAATTCATGAGATAGAGATGAATTTGGGAATGAGGGTGGAAGAAATCCATCATTCATGAACCTACATACCTAGGCTCAAAGAATCTTTAACTTGATTTGGAGACCCATGGGAATTTGAGAAGAAGATGATGAAGAACCCTAGCCTTGCCTTGAGAGGATTTGATCTTCACTTAAGGGTGTTAGGAGTAGAATGAGGGTTAGGAATGAATAAAACCCTAGAATTTACCCTCTTAGGAGCTTAAAATGATTTAGTTTAGGAGATAAGTACATAGAAAGTACGGAAATACCCTTAATGACTCAGTTGGAAAATTGACTCTTCCAGACCTAACGACACACTTAGTCGTGACATGCCATCCGTTACCACTGGAACCAAAAGTCAACTTTCTAATCTTTCCTTGACGCCTTCATTTAATGATTCATCATCACACTTAATGAATCTTTCCACCAGCCATCAAGACTCTCTTAAACACAAGTTTTCTCTAACATTTCCTACCTAACTACTCATCTAATAATTCGTTAGGTGACTTGATGCCTCACCTCATGAATCGTCCTATGATCTGGTGCAATTTCAGTTATTTTCTCCATTTTATGCCTCGGGTCTGATCTTAGAGACTCTTGGGGTGTTACATATCTTGATTACTCAAACTTCATCAAGATACACCTTGGGCTCATGGTCACATGCAATGGCCCTCATTCCAAGGGTTGGTAATGGTATCACTAGGAAAAAGTTCCCTTTTGCCTCTAATTTAGTGCGGCTAAGATTTTCCCCACTTACTACTCTAATTGCTTGATGGAGGTCGAATGTGAGTCCACCAATTAACTCAAGCTTGAAAGTTCACCTCTCATCTCTTTAACTCATCTTAGTGGAGTCAACCTTTTTTCATCATATCTTCTAATCTGGCAGTTCCAGAGTCATTCACAATAGGGTCCCTGGTTCTTGGAGATACACTTTATTCCTATCATTCTTAGGGGCATCTCTATTCCTCCATTGACCTTGGTCCCTAAACCTAGATTTGTCATAGTTATTGATTTCCTTGGCCTTGACACTAAGAGTCTTGGTTAGACCCTTGGGTGTTAGCCCAGAAATTCCCCTAATTTGTCACGCCCCACCTTGGGAGGCATGACTGGCACCTAGTGCCAAACTAGGACCTGGACTAACCTGGCTAGGAATAGGCACCTCTGGTGCTTGCCAGCAACTCAAAATAAAGAAAAAAATGAGCTATATATCAGCTTTAAACACAGCCTCGGGCCGACAAGGCCACGCAACACCTGTAAAAGAAAACAGTTAATCCAACAACAAGACAATAAAAAGGATCCTATGGGGGCTGACACGACCACCATGCAATCTAGTTATAGCAGAATGAAAAATAGGTAATCATACTCACAATACGGCCGACCAGGCTGCCAACTAACCAGCTACACTAGGCCCCACACATCCACCACATAAAACTAATATACATAGGCCCCTCACAGCCAACAACAACTAACAACTGAGAAATTGTAGCTTGCAAGCCTCTAGGAGTGGAATAATGTTCGAGATAGGGCCCCGAAATACCCAAAAGTTATACAACAAAAGAACAAACCTTCTCTAACTATTTACTGCTGAGAAAGGAGCTGACTGAACTGTGGCCTCTGACTGGCAGCTAGGAAGACCCTGCACCACGTCTATCTACACCTGCAGTCAAGTAATGCAGCGCCCCAAAGATAGGCATCAGTACAATATGTACCGAATATGTAAGGCAGTAATGAAAACTGAGTAAAGCTAATAAAAGGACTGTAAGTAATCAATAAGGAGGATAGGAATTTAACCTGAATAAACTCACAATCTCAAATATAACTAGTAAGTATATGTACAAACAAGAACTTAATCGGGCCCCCATAAGCCTGGAAGGTACAATCAACACAGAATAACCTACCTTGGCCCTCTAAGCCCCGTCAAGTACAAATAATGAACACTCCTCATATCTGGACTACTAAAGGTTCGTAAGCATACGGTAACTCAGGAGTACTCATCCTCTGAAGTTGTATCCGAGCCTGATAAGCTCCTATTTATGAGTTGAGTCATCTAGGCTCCTTTAGTTGTGTTTGTGTCTGAGCTGTCTAGGCTCCTATAACTGTATTTGAGCCATCTGGGTTCCTGTAACTGTATCTGTGTTATGACCCGAACGTAGACCCGGATCGTAACACAGGACAAGGAACCCCGAGAGGCCCCAAGTTGACCCATGGCATAAGCATACATCTAATTTCTTTTATTACAAGAAGAAGACTTAACATAAGTCATAGCGGAATCATAAGCATATCATAACATATCGTAACATAGGAAAATACTGAACGTATACATAAGCTGAGTACTACATACTGTCTGAAAGCCTCTAACATGTAAGACAGGTTGATGGGACAACACCCCCAACTAACCCAAACAAATACTGAAACTTAAAATAGCATAAATGTCTATCAAACGGCCCTCGGAACATGAGGACTCACCAATAAGCTGAAAGTGAACTCTGAGATGATCTATATATGAGGGTAAGCCTGAGAGTTGGGTCCTGTATCATGAAACAATACAGCATATAAAGTATGTGGTCAGTATGTGGAATGTACCGAGTATGCAAGGTAAGTAAAACGGAAAGTATGATTCCCCAACTATCTCACTCAAGTGGGCAGAGTCGCCCCTGGCTTGCCAGGCGAGGGACGTGCATTATGTGATATCGCAAAAGAGGGGATCATTATCATTGTAATTTATCATTATAAACCCATGGTGACACGTGGTTATGAGACACTGGCATAGTACTTTGAACACCGAACTGCTCGGTGCTAGACACGGCTCCCAAAAAATGCATAATAGGCTCATACGTAAATCAATAACATCACTCATTAAGATTCATGGCTAAAATAAACATTCGTCATTCATTGATCCCCATTAAAACATGATTAGCCAAGAATCAAAGCCCCTTCAGTCGGCCAACATCATAAATCGATAAATCATGAAATTCATTTTATAAACTGTAATCATTCTTCATCATGTGTGCATTGCCCAATACTTCACCATGCTTTAATATACTCAATTCATTCGAAAACATGCTTATAAACATGGGTAACTTGAAAACATGCCTTTCATTATCAGTAGTTCATAAATCATAAAGCACATGCATACTTGAAATCATGCACATAACTTGTAAATCATCAAATCATGTTGGGTATTTTAATAAACCCACATTTCAAATCATAGATCATGTTGGTTTTGTAAATATTAACAATTGAAGAGAAGATCATAAGTCAATTCATCATAGATCATGCATAATTAGGCTTAATTGAGTAGAAGTTAAAATCAATAATTTTATAAGTAAAATAAATCGTGAAATCTTATTAAATTCCGTAAAATATGATGTAATTCATAAATCATAAAATCCCATTAGCAAATCATTAGATTTTCATAAACATTGAATCAAAACCCCATGAGATTTTTGATAGATTTTCATAATTTAATAAAGAATAGGCATAGGTGTGAACGGAAACACCCATTCGTAACCCTACATACTTGATGGAGTCTAAATCTTACTTTTCCTTGAATGCCCAAAAGAAGTTTGAACGAAATTGAATATTTCTAGCTTGGTCACCCTCTCGATCTCTTCTACTTTGCATGAATGGATGGGAAAATGGGTAATTTGAACTTAACCCCATAAAAGGTCATTATTCGTACCCCAAAACGTCGTAGTTTAGGCTCTAGGAACTTAGGAATTATGAAAAGGCCCTTACTAATTCGTAGAAAAATAACTGCCAGGTGGTCCTAACGGACGACCTGACTACTCGTTGTTGGAGGGCACGACTCGTTACTTCACTTGTCAAGCACACTGTATCATCTATTCTCCTGGTCTCGTAACGGGTCAATTCATGTTCGTTAGGGGTGACCGCAACTTGTAGTCACCACTCATTAAGTACACAGCCTCTCTTTTCAGCTTTTGACTTCAAGCCTGCCAACGACTCACCTCACGAATCGTTAAGGCTGACAATGACACGTGGGGCCTCCTGTCAGGTACACTACCCATCTTTTCTTTTCCCCAATTATTTTCCCTCCTCACGACTGACCCAACGACTCATGGGGTCTCAACTCCTCCAGGACTCCTCTCAAAAATCTAAGCATTCCCCATGAGTCACCTGACGACTCGTGGGCTGCCCTAACGAGTCGGTCTCACAACTCATCCTGAGTCTGCAGCAACAATTTCCACTTTTTCCCCGTTTCAACTCCCGGGTCCGATATTTGGGCTTCTAGGGTATAACAATCTGAGCTATCCGGGCTCCTGTAACTGTATCTAAGCCGTCTGGGCTCCTGTAACTCTATTTGAGCAAAACTATATACTGTGTCATCAACTACAATTATGCCTTACTGTCACGACCTGAACGTATACCCAGATCGCAACACGAGATAAGGAGCTCCGAGAGACTCCAAGTCGACCCATGGCATGAACATACATCTATCTCTATCTAGTAAAGTGGAATACTCAACATGATAACATAGCGGAAGCATAATCATAACGTAACATGGAAAGAGATATGCACTTTATACATGACAGCTGAGTACTACACATAGTCTGAAAGCCTTTAACATATCTAATGGGCGGATGGGACAACACCCCAACTAACCCGACAAATCTAGAAAACTGAACATAAAGAGATAATTGATATCAACTGGTCCTCGGAGAATGAGGACTCACCAATGAGCTGGATGCTAACTCCGGGAATGAGCTAACGACGGTGCTAGGTCTGAAGATCGGAGCCTTTATCATGAAACGATACAGCATAAAGTATGCGGTTAGAACATGAAATGTACCGAGTATGAAAGGTAAGTAAACGTACATTTAAAATACATAAAATTTCATAAGAGATCATAAGAGCAGGACAATATTCGCATAACATAAATATCATAATGTAACATAAGGCTCAAGGTTTTCAAAACACTCGTAATCCATTCATTATCATAGTCATAAGAGAAAACTTTATAAACCATAACTTGAGCCAAAGTATTATAAACATAACACTGCATAAAACATGGGGAACAATGGGAGAACTCTTCATAACCGACACCATCATGGTAGATCCTTACATGATCCCCAACTATCTCACTCAAGTGGGCAGAGTCGTCCCGAGCTTGCCAGGCCAAAGAGGTGCATTATGTGATATCATGAAAGAGGAATTCCATTAACATTGTAATGTATCAACTTGAACCTACAGTAGCACATAGTTACGAGACACCTGCGTAGTCCTTTGAACGTTGGGCTACTCGGTGCTAGACACTGCTCCCAAAAATATGCACATTAGGCTCGTACGTAAATCATAAACATCATTCATGAGATTCATGGCCAAATAAACATTAAAATCATTGAACCCCATTTACATACATGTTTAGCCATGAATCAAGGGCTGAATAATTGGCCAACGCCATAAATCGATCAATCATGAAATCCATATCATAAGTCATAAATCATACTTGAACATGTGGGCATTGTCCAATACTTTAACAAGCTTGAAAATACTCAATTCACTTGAAAACATGATTATAAATATGGGTAACTTGAAAACATTCTTTTCATCATTAATACTTCATCATGCATGAACATTCATCAAAAATCTAAATTTTCATGAACTCCTCATAAATGGGCATTTTGGTTTATAAAACATGAAACATGACTTTTAATTGAAAACAATATAAAACTTTCCCATGAATCATAATTCAATAATAGAAACATCTTTAAATCATACCCATGTAGAGAATTAGAAATTTCATGCATTGGATTAAAACCCCATAGAATCATTAAAGAGAGATTGGGCACGGGTGTGAACGGATTCACCCATTCATAACCTTACATACCTTATTAAAGTTGATTTTTACACTTCCTTAATTGCCCAAGAGGAATTTGAGAAGAATTGGAAGAGCTTAAGCTTGATCTCCTCTCTAACTCCCTAACTTGCATGCATGGGTTTAGAATAGGGTAGAATGACTTAACCTATCATAATACACCCTGAAAATGGCTTTAAACGACGTAGTATAGGACCCTAGAGCATAGGAATAATGAGAATACCCTTAATAACTTTGCACAAAATAACTTCTCGTCAGTCCCCATGATGGATCCAACGAGTCGTTGCCGCCAACCATGGGTCGTTACATCGGTCATTGGGTACACTGTCAAGGTTTCACCTGGAACTCATAACGATCCATCATATGAATCAATCACCACTCGTTATCTCCACTACCTCCAACCTCAGATCATTAGCTACCTACTGACCACGATTTACCCAACGAATCGTGGTGTCTGACCACGACTTGTGAGGTCTATCCATAAGATACACAACCACCTCAAACTCCTTCTTCCAATTTCCCTTGTCCCCGGTTGACTCAATGGATCGTGGGGTCTCACGACTCGTGGTCATGCCCGTGGTGACCCCATTAACAATTTTTAAACTGAAGTCCATTACCTCACCACGAATCACCTCAAGACTCGTGGTCTTCCCCAAGGGTCACAGAACGACTCATTTTTTTACCTGGTGCAGAATTTTCAGCTTTCTCCATTTCAACACTCGGGTCTGACCTTTGGGCTTTCAGGGTATTACACTTATGTTGTTTGATTTAGTAATATAGGCTAGAAACCACCCTCATGCCTCCATGGCCTCGAGGTGGTAACAGTACACCTACTGATCCAAATTGTAAACAACTGAACTGGAAGCTCCTGCGTCGCCTCTAGCGATAGCCAAAACTGGATTTAAACCTTCCACTAAGGAATACTATACTATATCCTCATTTCGTCCCACGACAGCTAACCACAATTCTAATAGGCACAGACTATGACAAGGTACTGACTGTATCAGCTAAACGACAAGAGTAACTTGTCGAGAGGAATAGCCTTAACATACCATAACCGATGATTCCTATGCACTCGAGCAATTCCCACCTGAAATCAATAATTCCACCAATTTACATCCCTCACGCTGATAAAATGAGGCTATATCAATACTAATTAGCGGCAAATAACAATATCTTTCAATAGAATTGACTATAAATTCAACTTCGATTAATTAAGCCGGGAACTCGCCAATTCTTGAGAATTTAGAAGGTAGAACTTCTTACCTTTTTCCTTTAGCCGCTCAGCTCTCAATTTAAAGTAAATTCGGCAACCTTTACTTGGCGGGGTTCTGGTACGCCGAGCGAATTTTCAAGAAATAACTTCGAAGCGATGCTCCTCATAGGCCTAGAACTCGTTATCCAAGGAGAATTTGTGTTTAGATGGAGTTTGAAGTTGTAATTTGACGAAAATCATAAGAAATTGTCGCTCGCTCTTATTTCACTGTCGAACAAGATGTTTAAAATGATTCAATAAAACCTTGAAGGCTTATATATATATAGTTGGGTGGTGGAAGGGGGTGTGCGGTGCGCCCCCTATCGCGTCGTATCCATGGCACGTCGCGCCAGTGCATGCACCGAGGTAGGCTGTGCGATGTGGCACCCCCAGCGCGCCTGGCCTCCCATCTGTTTAACAACGCGCTCGTGTGTTCACCCCCGGGCCTTCTCTCGGGCATGTTATATGCTAGAATTCTCAATGTACTTGCGCACACGACATTCCTACTATGGAAATTTATGGGGTGTAACATCATCCCCCCTTAGGAACATTCGCCCTCGAATGTAGTCTTTAGGCTCCAAAGACTTAACTTTTTTAACTATTACCAGAAAAATTTCGGTAGAGTTTCCTCTGTAATATGCACTATCTAAGAATCTGAAATGCAGAAAAGTCCAACATAGGCGTCTCACAGGACGCTACAACCAACTATCCCACAACATAGAAGTGAATAATTGAATAGTACTAGTAATATAAGCAATAAGGTAACATCTGAAAAACAATCTCACCTCAACTGTATAATCTGGGTCAGGTCTGGAATGAGGGTATCTAGACCTCATGTCTTCCCCAACATCCCAAGTCATTTCCTCTACATTTTTGTTTCTCCATAAGACCTTAACGGAGGCTATATCTTTAGTTCTCAATCTACGAACCTGTCTATCTAGTATGGAAACTGGAGTCTCTCCGTAGGCTAATTCTTCAGTAACTCGAACATCCTCGACTGGAACAATCTGAGATGGTTCCCCTATGCACTTTCGCATCATTGACACGTGGAAGACTGGATAAACAGATTCTAGCTCTGAAGGAAGTACTAACTCATATGCCACTCGACCTATTCTTCGGAGGACTCGATATGGGCCAATGAATCTAGGGCTAAGCTTGCCTTCTTTCCAAACCTCATCATGCCTTTCATAGGTGAAACCTTGAGAAACACCCAATCATCTACATTAAATTCCAAGTCTCTATGCCGAACATCGAAATACGACTTTTGGCGACTATGGGCTGTTAGCAAGCGTTCTCTGATAAGTTTCACTTTTTTTTCTGACTCTCAATAGCAGAATGATAACTGTTATTGTATAAAAGTTCAATAACGGGTTAATGCTCATCCCAGCTCTCTCCAAAATCTAACACACACGCCCGTAACATGTCCTCAAGCGTCTGAATGGTGTGCTTTGTCTGGGCATCTATCCGGGGATGAAAAGTTGTACTCAAATTAACCTGTGTCCCCAAATCTTTCTAAAATGATTGCCATAATCTAGCTGTAAACTGTGCCCCTCTGTCAGAAATGATAGATGTTGGGACACCATGCAGTCGGACTATCTCTTTAATATATAACTCGGTGTAATCTTTGGCTGAGAATGTAGTCCAAACTAGCAGGAAGTGAGCTAATTTTGTCAACCTATCAATAATAACCCAAATAAAGTCAAATTTTCATCTGGTATGGGGTAATCCTATCACAAAGTCCATGTCAATTACCTCCCATTTCCACATAGGTACAGCCATCTCCTGAGTTAGTACGCTAGGTCTCTGATGCTCAGCTTTTACCTGCTGACAATTAGGATACTATGCTACGAATTTGGCTACATCTTTCTTCATTCCAGGCCACCAGTATATCTCCTTTATATCATGGTACATCTTCGTTAAACCTGGATTAAGAGAGTAACAAGAATAATGTACCTGTACCATAATCTGCTGGCGGAGCCCTGCTATATCTGGAACATAGAGTCGACCTCTAAATCTCAAGACCCCATCTTCCGTTAACTCAAAGGCTGATAATTCACCCTGCTGAACCTTATTTCTGAGTTGTACTAGATTGGGGTCCTCATACTGTTTCTCCTTGACCTCTACAACTAGGGATGATATTGCTGTATTTTGAATTACAACCCCATTATCCTATGAATCTACTTGTCGGACTGCTATATTGGCTAACCGGTGCAGTTCTCAAGCCATTTCTAGCTGCTCTGGCCTCAAATATGCTAAACTGCCCATGGATCTTTGCTAAGGGCATCGGCTACGATATTATCCTTCCCTGGGTGATACAATATGTTCACATCATAGTCTTTCAGCAATTCTAACCAATGATGTTTTCGCAAATTCAGCTCTTTCTGCGTGAAAATGTATTGGAGGCTTTTATGATCAGTAAAAATATCCACATGCACGCCATATAAATAATGCCTCCATATTTTCAAGGCATGAACCACTGCAGCTAACTCCAAATCATGGGTGGGGTAGTTCTTTTCATTCTTTCTTAGCTGCCTTGAAGCGTAGGCAATTACCTTGTCGTGTTGCATTAGAACACATCCTAATCCAATGCACGAGGCATCACAATATACAGCATAGCCTTTTGAACCTTTTGGTAAGGCCAATACTGGTGCAGATGTCAATCTATTTTCAATTCCTAGAAACTCTGCTCACAAGCCTCGGTCCAATGGAATTTGGCTTCTTTCTAAGTTAATCGGTCAATGGAACGGATAGGGTAGAAAATCCTTCCAAGAATCTTCTGTAGTACCCGGCTAACCTTAGAAAACAACGAACTTCAGTTGGAGTTGTAGGTATAGGCCATGTATTAACTACCTCATTTTTTTGTGAATCAACCTACATACATGCATCTGATACAATATGGCCCAAGAAAGCTACGGAATTCAACCAGAACTCACATTTAGAGAATTTTACATATAACTGGCGGTCTCTGAGGATCTGGAGTACTATTCGCAAATAATCTCTGTGTTCATCTTCTGAGTGGGAGTACACCAGAATATCGTCAATGAACACTATCACAAACAGGTATAAATATGGACTGAAGATGTTGTTCATCAGATCCATGAACATTGTTGGGGCATTCGTCAATCCGAAGGACATGACTAAAAATTCAAAATGACCATACCTGGTCCTGAAAGTTGTCTTCGGGATGTCTTTCTCCCAAACTCGCACTTGATGGTACCCGGACCTTAAGTCAATCTTGGAGAAATATTTCGCCTCTTGCAACTGATCAAACAAATCATCTATCCTTGAAAGAGGGTATTTATTCTTAATAGTAACTTTATTCAACTGTTGATAATCTTATACACGTGCGTAGGGATCCATCTTTCTTTCTCACAAACAGGACTGGCGCACCCCATGGTGAAGTACTAGGCCTGATAAAACCCTTATCTAACAAGTCTTTCAAATGTTCTTTCAGCTCTTTCAACTCAGCGGGAGCTATGCGATACGGAGAGATGGATATAGGTTGCCTACCCAGTAGCAAGTCGATAGAAAATCAATCTCATGCTCTGGGGGAATACCAGTAAGCTCATTTGGCAACACATCTAGAAACTCACTAACCACTGGGATGGACTGAAGAGTCAGGGATTCTGCTTGCATATCCTGAACCATAACAATATAGTAAATACAGCCTTTCGCCATCAACCTTCTTGCCCGAAGATAGGATATGAACCTACCTTTTGGCATAGTTGCATTGTCTTTCTCTCACTACCTCCCTTGGAAAGTGAAATCGGACAGTTTTGGTCCAACACTCTACATTGGCGTAACATGGTGCCAGCCAATCCATACCCATAATTACATCAAAATCAACTATTTTCAGCTCTACTAAATCTGTTGTGGTCTGGCAACCAACAATCTCTACTGTACAACTCTGGTAAATTCTCTTAGCAACAATAGAGTCACTGACGGGTGCAGACACTACGAAAGGTCATTGAAGCAATTCTGGTGTTATACCAAACTTCCAGGCTACTAGTGAACTAACATAAGACAAAGTGGAACCTGGATCTATCCGAGCATAAACTGAGTAAGAACAAACATCCAGCATACCTGTCACAACATCTAGTGATGACTCTGACTTCTGTCGTCCCGGTAGGGCATAAGTCCGATCCTGAACACTGCCTGAACTAGATGCCCATGATCTACCCCAGCCTCTCCAGCTGGAGCGAAGGGCCTGCGCCCTACAAAAGGTGCTGGAGCATGTGAACCTACTGAGGACCTATTCTGTTGGTCCCGATCACCCTGGTATCTAGTCAGACAATCCCTCATCATGTGTCCCTCCTATCCATAGGAATAGTAGGTGGTGGAACCATATCTGCATCTCCCCGAATGTCTCTTATGACAGGTATTGCAACGTGGTATAGCTGGTCCCATATGATCTGGACCCCTCTGCTACTACGAGCCTGACACTCGTACTGGCGCACCTTGTAGCCTCCTGGCTATAAAATGTGGTGCACAACATACCCATAGAGAAGACTCTACTTGAAACGTCTTGCAAACTCCCTGGGATACGACCTGCTCTGGTACCAAATCTTTCACGCCCTACCATGGGAGGCATGACTGGCACTTAGTGCCAAACTGGGACCTGGACTAACCTGGCTAGGCATAGGCACCTCTGGTGCTTGCCAGCAACTATAAATCATGAAAACAATGAGCTATATCTCTGTTGTAAACACAGCCTTGGGCTGACAAGGCCAGGCAACACTTGTGAAGGAAAATGGCTAACCCAACAACAAGAAGATAAAAGGGATCCTATGCGGGCCGACAAGACCACCATGCTATCAAGTTATAGCAGAATGAAAAATAGGTAATCATACTCATACTATGGCCGACCAGGCTACCAACTAACCAGCTACACTAGGCCCCACACGGCCACCACGCAAAACATAATACACGTAGGCCCCTCACAGACAACAACAACTAATAACTGAGAAAATGTAGCCTGCAAGCCTCTAGGAGTGGAATAACGGTCAGGACAGGGCCCCGACCTACCCAAAAACTATACAACCAAAGAACAAACTTTCTCTAACTATCAACTCCAGAGAAAAGGAGCTGACTGAACTGTGGCCTCCGATTGGCAGCTAGGAAGACCCTAGACCACGTCTATCCGCACCTACAGGCAAGTAATGCAGCGCCCCAGAGATGGGTGTTAGTACAACATGTGTTGAATATGTAAGGCAGTAATGAAAACTGAGTAAAGCTAAAAAAAGGACTATAAGTAATTAATAAGGAGGATAGGAATTTAACCTAAATAACCTCACAATCTGAAATATAACTAGTAAGTATATGTACAAACAAGAACCTAACCGTGCCCCCATAATCCTAGAAGGTACAATCAACATAGAAAAACCTACCTGGGCCCCCATAAGCTCTGGCAAGTACAAACAATGTACATTCCTCATATATGGACTACTAAAGGTTTGTAAGCATACTGTAACTCAGGGTACTCATCCTCTGAAGTTGTATCCAAGCTTAATAGGATCCTGTTTCTAGGTTGAGCCATCTAGGCTCTTGTAGGTGTGTCTGTGTCTAAGCCGTCTGGGCTCCTCTAACTATATCTGAGTTGTCTGGGCTCCTGTAACTATATTTTGCCGAACTATATATTGTGTCGTCAACTACAACTACGTCTTGCACTGCTTGATTTAGTATTACAGGCTAGCAGCCACCCTCAATCCTCCATGGCCTCGAGGTGGTAACAAGACGCCTATTGATCCTTCTAATCGGTAAACAACTAAATAGGAAGCTTCTACGTCGCCTCTGGCAACAGCCAAAACTGGATTTAAACCTTCCGTCGAGTAATACTATACTATACCCTCATTTCGTCCAATGATAGCTAACCACAATACTAATAGGCATAGACTATCACAAGGTACTGACTGTATCAGCTAAACAACAGGAGTAACTTGCCGAGAGGAATAGCCTTAACATACCTTAACCGATGATTCCTATGCACTCGAGCAATTCCCACCTGAAATCAATAATTCCACCAACTTGCAGCCCTCATGCTGAGAAAATGAGGCTATTTCAATACTAATTGGCGGCAAATAACAATATCTTTCAATAGAATTGACTTCAACTTCGAATAATTCAGCCAAAAACTCGCCAATTCTCGAGAGTTTAGAAGGTAGAACTGCTAACCTATTGCCTTTAGCCGCTCAGGACTCAATTTAAAGTAAATTCAGAAACCTTTACTCGGTGGGGTTCCAGTACACCGAGTGAATTTTCAAGAAATAACTCCACAGCGATGCTCCTCGTAGACCTAGAACTCATTATCCAAGGCAAATTTGTGTTTAGACGAAGTTTGATGGCGTAATTTGACAAAAGTCATATGAAATTGTCGCCCGCTCTTATTTCTATATAAAAGAAGATGTTTAAAATGATTCAATATAACCTTGAAGGCTTATATATATAGTTGGGTGGTGGCAGAGGGTGTGCGGCGCGCCACC
>JACEIK010000124.1:319560-338371 GCA_018107945.1 Datura stramonium | reverse complement strand
GTTGCAGTCAAGAGAGATTAGCTTCAGCCTTGAAGAGTTGATAGTTGATATTAACAAAATTTCGGCTGTTTCTTTCTGTTTACTGTGATGTTGTGTTTATATTGGTGTTTATAAGGGATGATGACCAGCTAGTTTAGTACAATTTTTTTCTTTTTAATTTACACGACACCAAATCTATTCATTTGTCTTGAATTGCTAAAACTGGAGTCTTTTTTTCTTTGAAAAATAAATTCTTTAACCAAACCTAATTCTCTGTCATTAGTGTGACCAATAGATATAAATGTTACTTTGCATTTATCAAGCCTCTCAAACGATTAAATCAGCAGCGAATTTAATCTTTAGCTGTAAAAAAAATTACTTTAAATTTGTTAGTGTTTTTTTTTTTTAAAATGTAAATCAGCAGCTGTATGTTGGAAAGAATTTGTAGAAGAATAATTTGCAATGTGACATATGAATATTCTTATTAATTAACAAGTTGTCCAACAAATATTGATGTAAATATTGAAACCGGTAGCTTCAGAGAGACTATTGAATAACTATCATTTATTGAAACAATTTAAATTTAGTATGACTAATGAAAAGGTGCATTGTAGTATCTGTTCCATCTCCTGATTTTTATGCTTTTATGGAAAGATCAAGAGGTATATACAGCAACAGGGACATGTTGTTTTCGAATAACTTTTGCTGGGAAGATCAAGACTTATAGTTGGTTCATTTTTTTTTATTTCCAGTTTTCTTCATCTCATCATTTTATGCAATCAGTGATTGTTTTATTTTATTTTATTTACATTTTTTCTCTTTTCTTTTCATATTGGGATTCTTAGAACAAAATCTCTTTTGAATACTTGCAATAGTTCCTACGCTTTATGTCATTCTAACCGCCTTCTTTGTGTCTACATAACTCATGCTGAATTAAGGAGTCGACATTGTATGTAGTGCTATTAGTACTTCTTCGCGTCATTTAACTTCTAGTTTTATCCTATGACTTTTTTATATCATTCAACTTGAACTTAATGAAATATATGTCATGCCTTTTTTATTGATTTACTAGGTGAGACACATTAAGAAATGTAGTCTTTCTTTGAAATATACTTCACTTGTGATTAAGTAGCTACTAAGAGGGCTTAGGATTAGGGTTGCGTATCGATTGGTTCGGTTCGATTTTGAAAGTTATCGATTTTACTTATAGGTTATTAGTTCGTAGAGATGCTAAACCGTTAAGATATCGGTTAATTGGTTATCGACCGATATCGGTTTGGTTATCGAGTTAACTGTTAAGATCTCACACAAAAAATCTCATAAGTCATAAGTATGTTTAGTTAGAATAAAAATGGGTGAAAAGAGAAAGAGCATATAGAACTAGTCCAGCTAAAATAATCAACTTTAATATAGATTTGAATAATATTTTCTTCACTTTTTATTGACATCCGATTCATCTTCTTGCTAGAATACTTTATATATTAAAATCTAAAATTGTATTTTAATAAATTATTATTGGGTTATTAGTTCACCTATCAAAAAAATTGGTCAAACCGATAACCGAACCAATAATCCAATAACTTGAGACAATAAACCGATAATTAAATCGTTAAATCAATAAATCGAATTATTAATTCAATAACCCAATTATCGACTTAGATTATTGGTTTAACCGTTAGTTTGCACAAGCCTACTTGGGATTAACATTGTATCATGCATGATTGCACTTACAGTAAGAATATTGATAAATCAAAGTTGAATCACGAGCTTTTATGCACTTTTACGCAATTGATGTAACAATTTATCAATTTGTGAGGACTAATTGATACGAGGATATGTGGGCTTTGCAGGCTGAGTTTTCTGGCTTTATTAAGAAGATGAGAGTTATGAAAACGTGACGGAGAGTGGTTCCAACATAATTTTGTTAGAGTTAAGTGTTGGGTGTGAATTGAGAAATGGAGGAAAATAAATTGGACGGAAGAGAAATTTGAAAGTTCCTTTGTAAAAGAAACTTTGTCTCACATTGGTAGGGAAAAGAGAAAAGGGAAAAGTTGATGCTTATAGTGAGAAGCATATCTTCTAGCTAATAAAGAGTTGAGAAGAAAATATCTCTCTCATGCGATTGTCATCGCTCGGCTCGGCTTCGAATTTGAATTGGGTCACATGATCTGATTGATTGATATATTTTTTAGACCAAATTTATTCAAAATCCGAGTTAACTTTTTCGCGCAATCTGGATGATTCTGCTTGGATCTGTGTTACACCTGCGGGCCGCGGATCCTTATTTGCGAAACACAGGTGCCACGCAGAAATTCCTGAATGGATTCTGTCTGGACCTGCGTTGTACCGGCGGGCCGCGGGTCCTCACCCAGGTGCAGCGCAAGTCAGACTGAAATATTTTTTTTTCCCAACGGTAGTCATTCTGAATAGACACCATTTGAATATGTGTTTTCACACCTCTTCACTTTAGTTCTATAGCTACAAATAAAGGCCTTTTGCCTTCATTTCTGGGATAGATTTTGAGAGAATTTTCAAACAAACAAAATCGAATATATTGTGTGATTCGTTACTGCTCTTAGAGTTCGATGAAGTTATTGGTGTTTGAGATACTGCTACCCCATTAACAAGTATATCCATTTTATCTTAGGAGGAAGTAATCCAAAACCTCAAGTACAGTGAGGTGATTAATTTTTTTAGGGACACACAGTGAATTATGTGGTCTCGGATATTAATTATTATTCCTATTCTACTAATTTGAACACAGGACAACAACAAACATAAGGAATTTAATTGTTTATAATTTTATGTGTTCCATCTATTTTTTGGTTTTTAAGACTAAAACCTTCTGATTTTCGACTCCACTGTTGGAGTTTAAAATCTTCAGATTTTCTACTTCTTTGAGATTAAAATCCTTACGATTTTCTACTCGCGTTGGTTACTGGTTTGAAGATATAAAAATTTCTCCAAGTAAATCTGATTGTTGATAATACGGTTTGAAGATATAAAAACTTCACTGATTATTCAGTTTAGTTCTGTCAAAAGGTTTTTTCGATTTGAAAAAATAGAAACTTCATCGATTGTTAACTTTTGTTGTTATTGATCAACAGATATGACAGAAACAATTGACACCATGCTTGCCTCTACAAGCATTGAAATCTCCTCCACCCGTGCTGTATCAACATCGGCAAAAAAGTCTGAACAATTTATTGGCATCGACTTCAAACACTGATAGCAGAAGATGTTCTTCTACCTGACCACGTTGAGTCTATAGAAGTTCATTAAGGAAGATATTACAGTTCTTTCAGAATCAACTCCTGAAAATGAACGGTTTTTAATTACTGAGGCTTGGAAGTACTCAGATTTTTTGTGCAAGAACTATGTCCTAAGAAGACTGGAGGATGATCTGTATAATGATACGATAACGTGCAGACTTCTAAAGAACTTTGGGATGCGCTAGAGAATAAGTATAAAATGGAGGATGCCGAACTAAAGAAATTTGTTGCAGTCAAATTTATGGACTACAAGATGATAGACAGCAAGCTTGTTATCACACAAGTCCAAGAGCTACAAGTGATAATTCACGATCTTCTTGTTGAAGGTATAATTCAAACTAATGCTTTTATCAAAAATATTAATTATGATGCTAATTATAAGTTTTTCATTGAAGGTTTTGTCATCAATGAAGCTTTTCAAGTTGCAGCCATGATTGAAAAGCTACCTCCTTTATGGAGGGACTTTAAGAATTACTTGAAGTACAAGCGCAATGAGATGAAGTTTGAAGATCTAATAGTTCGATTGAGAATCGAAGAAGATAATAAAACTGCTGAAAGAAAGGTACAGGAAAACTCAATAATTATGGGAGCAAATATTGTTGAGACTGCTCCAACTAATCCAAAATAAAAAGAAGAAGCCTTTTGGACCAAAGAATTATCCTAGCAAGAAGAAATTCAAAAGAAGCTGCCACAACTATGAAAAGATTGGACACAAGACTACTGAATGTCGTACTCCAAAGAAAGGGAAGAAAAGGGTCAAGCTAACATGGTTAAAGGAACCATGAAGATTGATGAGTTTTGTGCAATGGTGACTGAATGCAACTTAGTAAGAAGCCCAACGGAGTGGTGGTTTGACTCTAGAGCCACTCGACATGTTTGTGTCATCAGAGAAGCATTTGCTTCCTATGCGCCAGTTGGACCCAATGTGACCATGTATATGAATAACTCTACGACAGTCAAGATTGAAGGCTATGGAAAAATATTTTTGAAAATGACATCCGGCAAGGTGGTGACTCTAAATAGTGTATGTCATGTTCCAGAAATAAGAAAGAACTTAGTTTCTGCTGGACTTCTCATCAGGAACAAATTTAAGTGCGTTCTTGTTTCAAATTAAACTGTAATAAGTAAGAATGAAGTGTATGTAGGAAAACATTACCTAACTGAGGGCCTTTTCAAACTGAATGTAATTGTTATTCAAAACAATAAAATTTCAGCTTCTTCTTACTTGCTTGAGTCAAACAATTTATGGCATTCACGTTTGAAACATGTCAATTATAGAACCTTGCGTAAAATGATCAAATTGGAATTATTGTCAAAGTTTGAATGAAATTAATCAAAATGTCAAATGTGTGTTGAATCTAAGTGTGTTAAACATCCTTATTAGTCAATTAGAAGGAATTCAAGTCCCTTAGACTTAATTCACACAGATATTTGTGACATGAAGTCAATACTATCTCGTGGTGGGAATAAGTATTTCATAACTTTTATTGACGATAGTACGCAGTATTGCTATGTTTACTTACTCAAAAGTAAAGACGAAGCAATTGAAGCACTCATGCAATACAAAAGTGAAGTTGAAAAAAACTTAATAAAAAGATCAAAATAATAAGGAGTGATAGGGGTGGTAAGTATGGATCTCCTTTTAAAGAAATATATTTGGAATATGATATTATTCGTCAAAGAACTGCTCCTTACTCGCCACAATCTAACGGAATTGCGGAAAGGAAAAAATAGGATATTAAAGGAGAAGATGAATTCCTTATTGATAAGTTTTGTTTTACCCTAGAACTTGTGAGGGAAACTATCCTTACAACTAGCAGAATACTTAATTGAGTGCCCCATAGCAAAACCCAATACATTCCATACGAAAAATGAAAAAGAAGAAAGTCTAACCTTGAATACTTGAAAGTGTGGGGGTGTTTGGCTAAGGTACAAGTTCCTAAACCTAAAAGGGTTAAGATAAGACCTAAAATCGTTGATTGTATTTTAATAGGATATTCTATAAATAGTAAAGGATATCGATTTTTGGTTCATAAATCAGAAAATCCTGACATTCATGTTATATATATAAATAGAAATGTGAGTTGTCTAGTGAAGGATCTAAACGACCTCGAGAAAAGACAAAGAAAATTGTTCATAATGAGGAGAATCAAAGACGTAGCAAATGTCAAAGGACTTCTACTTACTTTGGACCAGATTTTCTAACATTTTTATTAGAAAATGAGCCTCAAACTTTTCAAGAAGCTATGACTCCTTCAGAAGCTCAATATTAGAAAGAGGTAGTCAATAATAAAATTGAATCCATAATGAATAACCATACGTGGGAATTGGTTGACCTTCCTCCAAGGAACAAACCATTAGGTTGCAAATGGATTTTCAAAAGGAAAGTTAAAGATGATGGCACTATTGATAAATACAAAGCAATACTTGTAGGTAAATGATTTAGACAAAAAGAAGGTCTTGATTACTTTGATACATACTCGCCGGTAACCAGAATTACATCCATTTGGGTGTTAATAGCGTTAGCCGCTATATACGGTCTTGAAATCCATCAAATGAATGTGAAAACAACCTTCTTAAATGGAGATTTGGAGGAAGAAATTTACATGGAACAACTTGAAGGCTTAGTAGTTCCTGGAAATGAAAACAAGGTGTGCCGACTTGTAAAGTCTTTATATGGACTAAAACAAGCGCCTAAACAATGGCATGCAAAATTTGACCAAACTATGTTCTCAAATGATTTCAAGATTAATGAGTGTGATAACTGCGTTTATATTAAGAACACTCAAAATCAAGTTGTCATTGTTTGTCTATATGTGGATGACATGTTGATAATGAGTAATGATATTTGATGTTGGGCATATTTTTATGCCATTTTGCCATATTTTTAGCCATATTTGATCATGTTTTGAGTTTATAATCCTTAGTTTATACTTAAATTCATGTGTGTGTATGTTTTATGCGCTAACAAACTATTTGAGTTAATTTGAGCAGGAAACTAAGCAAAATGGGCTCAAAATGATGCAAGAAATAAAAATTTGAGGATTTGACGGGTTTGGTACTATGACTGGCGCCCCGCACCAAGTCCCAAACTTCAGAGTAAAAAATATTTGGCTGGTGCTATGGTTGGCGCCCCGCACCAGGTCCTAAACTTCAGAGAAAAAAATCTTAGTCTGGGCTATGACTAGGGCGGCGCCAGGCCCTATCTGGAGCTGATATTGCTTAAAATTTAACTAAGTCTGTGGGGAGATAGGAGGGGCGGCGAGCCAGGGTCATTCCAGGATGAAAAATGCTGATTTTAAAGCCAAGTCTTGAAGGGCAGAAGCTTCATTTGAAGGCTCATCTACAAATATAAGCCTTAGGTCGTTTGTTACGCAGTTTTTGACTTCTTGGAGTAGTTTTGGACTGCTTGAAGAAGTATTTACTCATTTTTATTCCGTAGTTCATTCATGAAAGCTTGTAAGCAGTTTGGAAGGAAGACAAGGTTCTACAACTAGGTTTTCTCTTCTTTAGTTCTTGTTTTCGTATGATGATGACTAAGTAGTTATTTTTTCGCTTGTCTATGAATGACTAAAATCATATTCTAGGGTTGTGGCCATGGTGAATGGTTGATTTTTTGATAGACTAAATAAACTTAGTTTTGATTCTTCTTTTATGGTTGTTTGTATTTATTTATTTTAATTTATTATTTATGAGTATGATCACCTTGTAAGTAATATGTGGGCTTTCGATTGAACTTGTGAAAGGGAATCGAAAGGGTTAAAAATAAATATAGAATGGGAATTCGAAGACCCTTGAACTCATTGGTGATAGAATAGAAGCTGTTGTTGAAGATAGAGATATACCCTTCAACCCCGTTTAGTTGAAATACAAGTAGGCATAATCGTCATTTCCTTGTTCTCCTGTGACCATAGGGATATAGGCGTTAGGGTTCATGAAATAGTTCTTGGATGCTAGGGATAGTGGCAAGAAATGGGAAGTAACTTGCAACTAACAACCGTAAGAAAAATCATGCTAGTTTAATTACGTCTGAAAAACTCAACTTGAAACCAACCAAGTGCCATTATCCTATTCTATCATCATTATCGAAATACAATCAAGCTTGCATTCATTTTAGTTAATTTTTACATTTGAAGTTTTAGTAGTTTAATTTTCCAAATCAATCTTCATTTTACTTGTTTCGTATACTAGTGAAATTAAAGTGACAACCTTATACCAATTAAATTGACAAGTTCCTGTGGGTATGATACTGGACTTAACAATCCTATATTAGTTGGTGCTTGCATTCACTTGGGCAACATCATGTTTTTGGCTCCGTTGCTGGGGACTTGAATATTATTTAATCATTTGTAGGTTAGAATTTTATTTCACTAGTCTGTATATATTGTATAGATTTTCATTTTTTTAGTACTATACCACTCTTCTTAACATGAAATCTTGATATATAAATGAGTTGAATGATGTGTATTCATATTTTAGTGATCTTTGTTTGAATTGTGGAGGACCCCACTTGTGACAACACTGTCATACTTGCGGTGTATGTGGTGGTTTGGATGGCCATTGGAGTAGTTGCCCACATTTTTATTTTTCTTTTCCAAGCCCCTATTATGATCCTCCTGTTGTTTTTGATGCTTACCGGAATAATGAAGAGGAGGAACATCATGCTCAAACAAGAAATATGGAAAAAATGATCATGAAGCATATGAAAGTAATAAGGGAACAACTTACTAAACAGGGAGGAGCCTTAAAAAGAATGAGTGCCAAGCTCACAGAGATGATGTCTGAGACTACAAGTTGTAATTATTTACAAGTCACGGTCTTAGCCAGTACTCAAGAGTGGAAGGGAGAATAGAGCTCAGATAAGAGATGGATCAATTTGTCTCAAGTATCCATGACCTACAGGATCTTTTGAATGAAAAAGTTGAGGTTCAAACAAGCAATATGGAAAAAAATGATCATGGAGCATATGAAAGTAACGAGGGAGCAACTTACTAAACAGGGAGGAGCCTTAAAAAGGATGAGTGCCAAGCTCGCAGAGATGATGTTTGAGACTATAACTTGTAATAATTTGCATGTCACGGTCTTAGCTAGTACTCAAGAGGAACCTCGAGTGGAAGAGAGAATAGAGCTCAGACAAGAGATGGATCAATTTGGCTCAAGTATCCATGACCTGCAAGATATTTTGAATGAAAAAGTTAAGGCGTTCGAGGCCCAACTATAGAGTGTTTTTGATACTAGCCAATGCATGAAACAAGAAGAAGAATCTCAACCATTAGACCATACTCTTTTGGTAGATGTCGATGTTGAGGAGGTGGATAAAAGTGAGGATTTCAAGCATAATGCAATTTTTGAGTTAGAGAGTTATTGATCCTCATTCTAAACACTTCTTGACATTGTGTTTTGGGGGCAACCTAGAAATAGAGCCTTCCAATCCTATGAAGAGATGTGTAGATGAGGAACAATACCCTTATATTTTAAAATTCATTATGCCAAAGACACACAATGACATCCCTCACTTAAGGGCCAAGAAGGGTAAGAGCAATATCTATTACTTGGTTCCTTCATGTTTACACCATCGCCCCTTGAACATAACAGAAAATTAGAAAAGAAACTAGGGATAAAATTTATAAGCTCAAAGTGGAAGGAAGAATGGTGAAATTTGATGGTGTCATGCCGCGATGTTAAATCAAGCGCTTGTCGGGAGGCAACCCAATTTGTAATAGTGTAGTTTTTGTTGTTTTTGTGTAGTGTCACTTTTTATTTGCTGTTTTTCTCTTGCATAGAAGAGGAAGTCTGAGTACCCGAAACAAAGCTAAGGAGCTTGGTCTGATCTTAAGTGTGGGGTCGTGCGCCCCGTAAATCTAAGAGACATGCTACTAGCTAGGCCCTAGAGAGCCTCAAGGAGTAATTTCTCACTCGTATTTGATCTTTAATTTTAGATTCTTTGAGGGAAGAACATGATTTTAAGTGTGGGGTGAGAGTATGTATCTCAAAATTTTGAGGTTAAGGATGAGCATGCCAGCAAGTTTAGTTGAAAATTTTTAAAAATGACATGTCTCATCCACCCTTCAGTTTTTCTTATGGCCTTGGTTTCTTTATCGAAAGGGAGCCCTTTGAACTGGGTAATATTTTTTTATTTTTAGGATTTAGTGTAGTCTTAGAGTAATGATGTTTCCCTATGATAGATGGATTATGACCGTCGTAAGAGAAATTTCGTCACATTTTTTATATTTTTAAGATTGAGTCATAGGTCATCCACTTGTATGCTTGTTGATATTTTGCTTAGCTGCTATGCTAGAGTAAATAGAGTGGTCATCTTGATTGCATGAGTGAGGATCCATTAGAGACGCACATATCTCTTTAAATTGACTCAACATATCCTTAGGGCTTAATTATGATTTTAACTTATCATTCAATATGATTGTGTGAATGTGTAGCTGTAGAAACTGATTAGATTCTTGTTGTCATAAGAGGTGAACTCAATTGTTTTGTATGTATATATCGTAGCATCTAGAACTTGCCTTAGTTTATGTAGGATAACTAGTTGATAGGGAGTTGAGAGATGATCAAGACACTTCTTTGAAGAAGCCAAATTTTTTCCTCTAATTGTTCTATCTTTCTAGTCATTCTCCCTAGTTAACCTCTTTGAGCCTAAAAGCCTTATTCCTTCTTAGCCTCAATAGTAGCTTAATCCATATTTTTCTGAGACCTTAGACTTATTGATCCAAAGTAGTCTTAGACACTTTGAGACTTGAAAGTTAAGGTCCACCGAAGTATAATGTTAAGAGAAAATGAAAAGTTGTAGTAAGGAAAGAAAAGTGAGAAGAAGGGGCGCCCATAAAAATTGTGTTGTCCACTTGCTGCTAGGAAATTGAAAAAGAGAGCTTTAATTGCTTAAATCCTTAGTTATTCTATGATTAGAAAACTAGCAACCCAAGTAATGAAAAAATAGGGCATGAAAAGAAAAGACAAGGGTGAGTAGAGGAAACGTGACTAAGCAAGAAAAAGGTGGTGGGCAAGTAATGTGAAATATGTCTTAAAAGTGCTTAGGGTGGTAGTCACTATAAAATGAAATATCAATCCTACCTGTCCGTTAGCTGACATTACAACCAAGAAAAGTCCTTGTGATCTTAATCTCTTGAAGCAATTAGGTAGTCTTAACATACATGAAGATCAAGCCTATGGTATGTTTCATATGCGTATTACATTATTTTGAGAGTGAGTGTGCCTTACTTATTGTGTTCCATGTCTTACATTGATGAAGTTGAAAGAGGAACATCACTAAAAGTGAGGGGCACAAGAGGTCTAATTCGGTGTACTACTTGTTGCATGTGGCACACTTAATCATGTTGGCCCTTTGTGTTGAAAAGTTGAGTCATTTATAGAGGTTGTGTGTTCTTGATTGTGAAATCTTTCTATGTGCTTTGTTGAGAATTGTTGTATGATGATAAATCACTTTATGTTTTGCTCCAGGCTAGTGGGTTGAGTATGAATTGATAGAGGTGTCAAGTATGATGATGAAATATGATTTTAGGTATGTTTTATGGATTGTTCGAGGATGAACAATAGTTAAGTGTGGGGTGGTGATATTGGACATATTTTAATGCCCATTTACCATGTTTTTACCCATATTGACCATATTTTAAGTTCATAATCCTTAATTTATGCTTAAATTCATGTGTGTGTGTATGTTTATGAGCTAACAAATGACTTGAGTTGATTTGAGCAGGAAACTACGCAAAATGGGCTCAAAATGATGTAAGAAATGAAGATTTGAGGATCTGACGGGTTTGGTGCTATGGCTGGCGCCCTACACCAAGTCCCAAACTTCAGAGAAAAAAATATCAGTTTGGTTCTATGACTGGGGTAGCGCGCCAGGCCCTATCTGGAGCTGAAATTGTTGAAAATTTGACTAAGTTTGTGGCGAGATAGGAGGAGCGGCGCGCCAGGCTCATTCTAGGGCAAAAAATGCTGATATTAAAGGCAAGTCTTGAAGGGCAGAAGCGTCATTTGAAGGCGCATCTATAAATATAAGTCTTAGGTCGTTTGTTACGTAGTTTTTGATTTCTTGAAGTAGTTTTGGATTGCTTGAGGTAGTCTTTACTCATTTTTATTCCGTAGTTCATTCATGAACGCTTGTAAGCAGTTTGGAAGGAAGATAAGATTCTACAACTAGGTTTTCTCTTCTTTACTTCGTATTTTCTTATGATGATGACTAAATATTCGTTTTTTCGCTTGTCTATGAGTGGCTAAACTCATATCCTAGGGTTGTGGAAATGGTGAATAGTTGATTGTTTTACAGACTAAATAAACTTAGTTTTAATTCTTCTTTTATGGTTGTTTGTATTTATTTGTTTTAATTTATTATTTATGAGCTTGATCACCTTGTAAGTAATCTGTTGGCTTTTGATTGAACTTGGAAAAGGGGATCAAAAGGGTTAAAAATAAATACAAAATGGGAAGTCCAAGACCCTTGAACTTATTGGTGATAGGATAGAAGTTGTTGTTGAGGACAGGGATATACCCTTCAACCCCGTTTAGTTGAAATACAAGTAGGCATAATCGTCATTTCCTTGTTCTCCTGCGACCATAGGGATATAGGCGTTAGGGTTCATGAAATAGTTCTTGGATGCTAGGGATAGTGGCAAGAAATGAGATAGTAACTTGCAACTAACAACCGTAGGAAAAATCATGCTAGTTTAATTACTCTGAAAAACTCAACTTGAAACCAACCAAGTGTCATTGCCCTAGTCTATCATCATTATTGAAATACAATCAAGCTTGCATTTGTTTTAGTTAATTTTTATATTTGAAGTTTTAGTAGTTTATTTTTCCAAATCAATATTCATTTTACTTGTTCATAGATTAGTGAAATTAAAGTGACAACCTTATAATGATTAAATTGACAAGCCCCTGTGGGTACGATATCTGGACATAACAATCTTATATTACTTGACGACCACGTGCACTTGCATGCGCTTGGACGACATCAACATTGCTCTATAAATGCCACCAAACGCATGCTTGCTAGTAAATTTGAGATGAAAGACTTAGGAGTTGCTGATTTGATATTGGGTATTAAGATCTACAAAACTCCTCAAGGTCTAGCATTGTCTCAGTCTCATTATATCTAAACAGTAGTTGAAAAATTTAAATATTTGAATTTTAAAATTGCAAAGACACCAATTGATGTGAGCCTTGCTCTTGCTAAGAACAAAGGCAAAAATAAGTCTCATTAGATTATGCAAGAGTATTAGAAAGTCTGATGTACATTATGAACTGTACACGACCAAATATAAATTGTGCGATAAGTAAACTTTGTCGATACACAAGTAAACCCAATCAGAGTCATTAGATGGCTATGAAATGAGTTTTGGAGTATTTAAAACATACTCAAAATTTTTCTTTGCATTACAACAAGTATCCAACAGTTGTTGAAGAATATTGTGATGCAAATTGGATCACTGGGTCAACTGAAACTAAATCCACAAGAGGATATGTTTTTACCATCGGTAGAGGAGCACTATTTTGGAAGTTATCCAAACAAACATGTATTGCTCACTCTACAATGGAGTCTGAATTCATAGCTTTAGACAAGGCTGGTGAAGAAGCTGAATGGCTCAGGAATTTCCTACAAGACATTCTGTTTTGGCCCAAACCGTTGGCTCTAATATGTATACTTTGCGATAGCCAAGCGGCAATCAGAAGGTCTGAAAGTGCAATGTATAATGAAAAGTCTCGTCACATACGATGAAGACATAACACTGTTAGAAAACTACTCTCTAGTGAAATTATCACAATTGACTATTTAAGGTCAAGATATAATGTGTCGGATCCACTTATAAAATGCCTAACTAGAGAGGAGGTTGAAATATCATCGAAGGGAATGAGACTATGGCCGAGGGAAAATCATTGTGGCGGTAAATCTATCTAGAAGACTGGAGATCCTAAAAACTAGGTTCAAGGAGATCAAACAAAGCCATTGTTGACGGTTTAACATTGTCAAAATAACTTTTGATCCATTCTCGTGATGAGACAATGTTCTATAATAAGGATAAATATTTAAGGATTTTTAATGATTCTTAAGTTTGACATGGGATATTTCGAATGGTGTATCTATGGGATAACACAATTAGGAATCACCTATATAAGTGTGCAGTGTAAGCCGCTTTAAGGAGAATTCTGTAAGGTCAATTCTCCACGCACTTATGAAATTAGACAATGTTCATGGCTGAAATGAACAAAATAATGAGAACCTAAGACAGTTAAAGGATTAATTGTGTGACTTATGTTGTCTAGATATACATCAAAGCTCGATGGTTCAAAGATATCCAATCTACCGATTGACTGAGTATATCCGATATATGTTCACTACGAAAAGTTCAAGCGGAAACCTACTTATCCAGATGCAATTAATTCTTACTTACGAATCACACAGTTTTTTCATACATTAAAATTTTTATATAGACATTTCTCATTCATATGGGGGATTATTGGAGTTAAATGTTAGGTGTGAATTGAAAACGGAGGGAAGAGAAATTTGAAAGTTCCTCTGTAAAAGAAACTTTGTACCATATTGATAGAGAAAAGAAAAAGGTTGATGCTTATATTGAGAAGCATATCTTCTAGCTAATAAAGAGTTGAGAAGAAAGTCTTCCCTTATGGCGTCGTCGTCGCTCGGCTCGGCTTCGACTTTGTATTTAGATTTGTATTCGATAAAATGATCTGTTTGATTGATATATTTTTCAGACCAAATTTATTCAAGATCCGAGTTAACTTTTTCATGCAATCTGGACGGATTCTGCTTGGACCTGCGTTATATCTGCGGGTCGCGGGTCCTCATCTGTGAAACGCAGGTGCTACGCAGAAATTTCTTAATGGATTCTGTCTAGACCTGCGTTGCACTTGTGGGCAGTGGGTCCTCACCCAGGTGCAGGGCAAGTCAGGCTGAAATATTTCTTTTTCCAACGGTAGTCACTCCGAACAGACACCATCTGAACAGGTTTTTTCACACTCCTTCACTTCAGTTCTTTGGCTATAAATAAAGCCCTTTTGCCTTCATTTTTGAGATAGATTTTAAGAGAATTTTTGAACATTTTGCATATTTTCAAACAAACAAAAATCGAGTCTGTTGTGTGATTTGTTGTTGCTCTTAAGTTCGACGAAGTTATTGGTATTTGAGACACTGCTACACCATTAACAGGTATATCCATTTTATCCTGGGAGGAAGTAATCTAAAACCTTGAGTACAGTGAGGGGATTAAATTCCTCAAAGACACACAGTGAATTCTGTGATCTCGGATATTAATTATTATTTTTCATTATACTGATTTGAACAAAGGATAACAACAAATTTGGGAAAAACTTTTTGTGTTATAACAACTTATAGTTTGGCCGGAAACTCTCCAATCTATTAGTAAAAGGCTTTTTTTCCCGTTTTCTTTTCATTTATACAGTTAGAAGACAAATTGAATGTTTCTCTTACATGTTTTTTTTTTTTTTCAATTTTTTTTTTGTCATGCAATATGATAGCTTGAGAATTATGCATCTGAATTTAACAAGAAAGTTACTATCAAAGTTTTCAAAAATCATGATACTACTTAACAGGAATTAGATAGAAAAGTAAATAAAGAGAAAATATATATGATTTGATAAATGTACATGCAGTGATTTCAATTTTTTATCAACAACCTCTTGAGTTAATTATCTAATACTTACCTGAACCATTATATAAAGGTATTTGACAATTTCGTATTAATTCGGAGACATGTCACTTAAATTTCATGAGCGATGAGGAAAGAAAAACTAGAAAGGTTATAGTTGATGCCTCAACTATGTAGTGTTCCTTCTTTCTTCTTTATGATAAATATTATAGAATTTATTCTGAAGAAATAAAATTATCTCAACATTATTGTGCTTTTCTCTGTAAATGTTAAGAAGGTTTCTGATATACATATGAAATATGTGTGCTTTTCACCATGATTATGCTTTAGATATGTTAGAAGGACTAATTTTCATGCGGAAGGAGAAGGTTTATGACTTAATGAACTCATAATTTCTCATACTATTTAACTTTATTGAAGAGCTATCTCTCTCTCTATGTATATAATAAAAGGAGGTTATAGGCATGCGGATGTGACATGCTTCTGTAACTTTCATTTCTATTTATTTTTTTGTGATTTTTTTTAAACGTTATTTACCTATTTCTCTAATAAATTTTGTTAATATATTTATTTGGTTATAATAAGNCTATAACTGTAAAATTAATATTAATAAAGACGATGAAATATTATGAAGGTAATAAAGAATTGTTGCAAATGAGGACCACGAAAAGTCACTCTACACTTATAGAAGCAAGGGGAGACGAAAAAAGAAGAGCAAACACTCTTTGTAGAGATCTTTTTTTTTTCTTCTTTTTTTTTTACAGAAATCTTTCATTGAAACAAGTTAACATAACTTTTTCTTTAGGGATCTTTCTTTTTGCTTTACATTGAGGGATTTTTGTTTCTGCTCATACTCATACACAAATGGTATTAACAGAGAACACGCAGAAAACTTATGGCATATGAAGGTAAATCACTTTTATTTTAAAAAAATTCTTTCAATTTTTCTGGGTAAGAAATAATGATCTATTAATGACTATATATTGATCTTTCTCTTGTTTTTCCTCATTATTACCATTAGACTTTTGATTTCTCATTTTATGGTGGACATTTTAGAGTAATGATCGTCAGAAGTATACAAAAAAAAATTATTGGTATGCTGAAACATAAAAAGTTGTAAAATCATTGTCTTTGATTTCCTTAAAAGTTTAAATTAGACATATTTGACCATTTCTCTTATTTGAAAATGTTAGTTCTATTCACAGGAATTATTTTAGAGAGTGCAACAAACCATAAAAATAAAGAATTCATAGGTGTATATCTCTATTATATTCTTATCGCTTTATTTTTATAAGGTCATGAGTTAGAAAGTTTTTGTATTCCTAGATATGTGTGAAACCTCTGTTTGTTAAGTTTGTGAAACTATTAGTACATTTTAATTGAAAAGTTACATATATATATTTTAAAGATGTATTCATAGTTGAATCTTTTAATTTACAATTCAAATGGAAGGTGTATATATAATTGGATTCTTCTCAGAGATGTCATTCTTCTTTATAATTTTTTTGGGACAAAATATGAAGACAGAATCTATCTATATAAATGAGAGACCTCAACCCAGTGACGTGGTATGCTTCATTGATCAGAAAAGCTATTTATCTTTTTTCCTATTTTTTTGCATTCTTCTCAAATTTTTGGAGTTTTAATTCTATTTTTTCTTATAAGGTGCTTTCTTGAAAAACCAAAAGTCACTTTTATTAACTCCGATTCGTTACATCATACAACTTTTTCATCTTTAATATTTTTTCAATAATTATAATATTTTTTCCTCTGTAATTTTTTTCTCAAAAGATTTTTTCTCTTTCTATGAAAATACATGTATTCTCTATTTTTAATTGGACTTTTTAAATGATTACCATTAATTTCATCCCCTTTTCATCTATTACTCATGATACAAAATTTTATGCTCTTATATCCAATAAACAAACAAATAAAAAAAATTTCATCGTATATGTCAGTTTATAATAGAAGTCGGGAGATTTTTCATACATGACTAGAGTGTCTTGTGTAGCAAATGACAAAGGTGTGATCGGGTCTTTGCAAATTTCTGTCTATTTCTTAGATGTTACTTCAACTCTTAAAGGATCAAATCTACTTTTCTATTTGTTAGATTTTAAATTTTGTGTACTAATTTGTCAATCATTACAATTTATTTGTTAGACAGTTCATGTTATTATGAGGGGTTCTCATGTTAACTATTTTTTGTAGAATTACCTTCGAGTTTTGATCAGATAAGTAAATGAGTGTTTAGGTCTTTGTAGATTTCTGCATATTTCTTAGATCACACTTCAACTCTTAAAGGAGCAAATATACTTTTCGTTTTATCCTCATTGAATTTTATTTTTCCATTAGATGGGGCTCGCACATGTTCTGCAGTACCCCCCGTGAATACTCCTCCGGTATAACAAGTTCTTAATGTTAATTGAGTACCTGGTTCTCCAATCGATTGACCTGCAATAATACCTACAACTTCCCCCAATTCAACCAGGTCGCCATGAGAGAAAGTAAAATTTTTTTTTATAAGGAACAAACTTAATTGAGGGCTGACGTAATTTTTCTACCGCGTGTACATTCCCATAATGATGGTGCTTTTTTCAAAATCAAATTTTGTTGTTCAGCATCTTGAACTAGCCATCCCTTAGAAGGTATTGTTAAAAGATCATCAATTCCTAATGAAATGGATGTAGCAGTAGCTTGTTGGAACCCCAGAGTTTTGTTAGGTTTTAAAATTTTTGAACTAATTTTTCAATCATTACAATCTCTTTCTTATACAGTTCGTGGTACTATGATGGACTTCTCATTTTTACTATTTCTTTTATAGAATTACCTTTAAATGTTGATCATATAAGTAAATTACGGATTGGTGACAACTTGATGATCTCAAAATGAATTTTGAAATTGAGGGATGACTTGAAGATGAAAAAAAAGAAGATATTTGCGTAATTTTTGCATCCAACTTTGTGTCTCTACCAGAAGCTTCAAGGTACATGTATATAGGGCCTAAAACACTTAAAACAAGTCGGAGATTTGTGATTTTATTGTGATATACATGTATTTTCTATTTTCAATGGGATTTTAAAATGATTTACCATCAACTTCATGTCATTTTCATCTGTTACTCGTGATTTAAATTTTATGCTTTTATATTCCCAACAACAAATAGACAAAAAAAATCTTTCAATCGTATATGTCAGTTTATAATATAAGTCCGGAGATTTTTTATATTTGACTAGAGTGTCTTATGGATCAAATGAGAAATGTGTGTTTGGGTCTTTATAAATTTCTGTCTATTTCTTAGATGACATTTCAACTCTTAAAATATCAAATCTACTTTTTGATTTGTTGGGTTTTAAATTTTGTGAACTAATTTATCAATCATTGCAATTTATTTGTTATGCAGTTAGTGGTATTATGATGCACTTCTCATTTTACTATTTTTTTTAGAATTAGCTTCAAGTTTTGATCATATAAATAATTTACAGAGTGACGACAACTTGAGGATCTCAAAATGAATTTTGGGATTGAGGGATGACTTGAAGATGGGAAAAAAGAAGATATCTGCATAATTTTTTCATCTAACTTTGTGTCTCTGCTAAGACTGGCAACAGACTGGAACCGGAACCACCGAACCGATTTTTTTCGTAAACGGACCGGGTTCGAGACCCGATTGACCGAAACTTTGATAGGAATTGGGTCTACCGGTACCGGGTCTACGGGGTATTTCACATTGTTTGGTCTGATCCGTGTAATACCGGTGCAGAACCGGGTCGGACCGGGTCCGGAACCGGGTCCAAATTATTTTTTTTTAATACATTTCTTTATATTTTTTAAAAACAAATTTATAATTTTTTAATTATTAGTCCATTAGTATAATTATTAGTCTATTAAGAATTTAAG
>JACEIK010000124.1:210926-319156 GCA_018107945.1 Datura stramonium | reverse complement strand
CTAATAAAGGTTCTGTTTCAGTTAGGTCTCTATTATTATACTAAATAACTAAAATCTATAATCTCCAAAATGTTGTTTTCGTAACTTATTTATCGCGTCCTCTGTAATATTTTCTGGAATTGGTACTCTTTCTTGTTCCTCCATTGCGTCCATGAAGTCATCACTATTTTCCCTAAATATTTCATCTATTTCATCTTCAATTTGGGCCGATAACTTTGGCAGTCCAAAGTTTCTTCGTTCAACATTTATCCAATCTATGAATAACACCGATATTTCTAAACTGTCTTTTGTCAAAGAATATCAGTGGTCTCCAATAATAAATCTTCCCGCGCTGAAAGCTTTCTCTGAAGCTACTGAAGACGCTTGAATGGCTAAGACATCTCGAACTACCCTTGAAAGCCTCGGATATTGTTCCCTATGGTTCTTCTACCACGCCAAAAGTTGCGGCTCTCCATTTGCATCTCTGATACTATCTCATGCCTGTGAAATATATGAATCAAAGTCATTATTGTTAGATGATTCGAGACCAAGATAATCACCCATCAAGTCATCAACATTGTCTACTCTAGGCCTAGAACTAACATGTTGCGTCGGTGGGACATTTTATTCGATTATTCTATATACATTATATAAGTTTCTAGCTTTAGGTATTATACNATACTACTCTTACACATCTCAAGGGTTGAGAATTCATCCGGTTAAATTTTATAATTTTTATAAATAGTTTCAACCATTTTTTCAACACCTTAAGCTTTATAAAAAGGGTTGAATAAAGTAGCAGTCAAACAAATTTGAGGAATAAGGAAAAAATATTTTAAAAATTTTTCAATCATATATTGAATAGATTTTTTAAACATTTTAATTTTTTAAAAATTTGTAAATTTCCTTGAAATAGTAGTAATATTTACTAACATCGAAGAAATGGTTGGATAATATTGACCAGATACTGCATTTGTAACTGTATAAATTTTTTTTTAAAATGTAATAATTTCATAAACTTGAGCCCAATCATCATCACAAAGTCTTGAATAAGTATCTCGCATTATGAGTATTATAAACTAATTGTATAGGCATGCGATAAACATAAGCTACTTCAAGCATTTCATATAAAGAGTTCCATCTAGTAGACACTTCTTTTGGAACTTTTCTATTTTCAAGTTGACATTCTACACAATGATTTTATATTCAACAAGTCTAGCCTTTATTTTTGCTTTAAAAATTCAAGAACAAGCAAGGCTAACTTTTTGACAACTAAATTCAAAAGTATCAAGACCATCTTTTACAATTAAATTAAAAATATGTGCAACACATTTAACATGAAAAACATCATTATCAATTGGACAAATCTAGGTTTTAAAAAATCAACTGCTTTTAAATTATTAGAAGCATTGTCTAAAGTGACACCCATTATTTTATCACAAAGATTAAAATATTGTAAAATACCTCTATTGTAAAACGATATAAGAACCGATTTTACTTTCTTCTACATATTTATATCCTATTATTCTTTTTGCATATTCCAATCATGATCGATCCAGTGACGGTAACAATAAAATAATTATTACCATTAATACTACGACCCGTACTCGAGTAATAGATATTTTGTCATCAAAATATACAAGAACAACGAAGTAATGACAGTGTTGAACGTGTTAAAATATCGTTTTAAATTAATGTTTCAAGAAAAACCTTGAAAATATGGATTATAAACCTCTAGAATATAATGAATAAAGCGGGATCTTGAGAAGAGAAAAGCTGAAAGGGTAAACCACGACGGCTACTATTTTAACTAATTCTCGACGATTTTCACGACTATATGTGATGTTTGTGTTTGGGTCAGCGGGTTAGTCGGCCCCAAAACGGTTTGAGCCATGTTGGGCCTCACTGCCTCCTATAGATCCTTCGGGAAAGGTGTACCATTTTAAGCCTTAGCTTATTCTAGGTGAGCAAATTCTTGCCTTACGATCTCAAATGTTTAGTTGCAATCTCATCCCATCTTTTTGATCCCAGTCAAATGTTTTAATACTTTCTTACATTTTAAACAAATAGCAGTAGTTTTTTTTTTTTTCACTATTTTGCTCCATAAATTGTCAAACTAATGACCTTTTAGGACGTTCGACCTAATAAATGTAGGTAATTATGTAGCAGGACTAATAGGGGTAGGGGTCTCCTCTAACTCTTCTTAACGCCTGCGAGAATCCTTTAAGTTTTCTTCAAAATTAATATAAATTCTATCAATGGTATCATGTCTAATTGGTAATAGAATTAGCATCATAAGGTTGTTGACGTGGTAAGTAAGTTTCATCTACATTACTAAATCTAGGTGGTGACGGTGGTGGTAATGATCTAGAACTACTTCCCGTCCCCCCATTAGTAGCACCCATAATTCTTTTACCTCTACTTTGTTTACAAGCATTCATATTTAAAATATAAAATAAGCAAATAGAGATATTAAATAAATAAAAAATAAATAAATAAATTAACAAGCAATATAAAATTATACATATAACAACAAAAAAATTATAAGCAAATAAATAAGGAGATCAAAGTTGGGCAGATATCACAGGAACATTTGCGTTTTCGCAAGCGTTAAGAAAGTCGGAATTGAGAGATGATAATTGAATCTTGCAAATGGTTTCAAAAATCTCCTAACTCAATTATGCATACCATAAAATGTAAAATTAAACTATTAGAGAGTAGAAATTAGAAAATTTATGAGTTTGAGTCTTTGAGAAAATAATAAAGAGAATTGAAGATTTTGTGAGAAAAATAGGATAATATGAAATATATTTATAATGTAGAGGAGTGTTAGGGGGTAGGCGATGTTTAGGGGGAATAGTTGTTAGGGCGGATTGATGGGCCTCGCTGCCGTTGCCAAATGGCTCACAACGGTCACTACGAAAAGTTTAAAATCTCACCGTGCTTATCTTAGGAATTGGGTCTACAGTGTCAGATTGCTAGCTAAATTTCTCCCGCCATAGGTTCCCCACCCAGATACCCTCTATCTGGAATTTATACGAACCTCTTGGAATCCCGGGTCTTACGGTCACGGGGTCCCGGGTCTGCAAAGCCCAGGACGGATAGGGTTGGACCTAGGTTTCCTTGCCACCGTAGTCTCTGCCCGAAGATTCAAATTACTTTTTGTATATAGGGCCAAAAAAACCTTTAAACAAGTAGAAGATTTGTGATTTTATTGTAGGCAATATTTCAGTTCACTTTCGAGTTACATGTATATATTTTAGGTGATTATCTTTGAGCGGACGATGAAATACATGTCAATACTTTTCTTTTAATCATAAAAATGGAGAACCATTCGATCCACGAATATGATTTTCCTCGCCATATGTTTGTGAGTCTTTTCAACGCACTTTGCTCACGAAGTAGGAAAATAAAATTAATTGTAACATTGTTTGGCAGCTGCACGAGTTGATTTAATATTTACTTAATTTACATTCAAAATAATATATTTTCACAAGAAAATGTGTTTGATTTGGTATCTTATCGGCTATATTCTTAAGAGTACAATTGGAGATGTAACTTTTGATAGTTTCATTAAAAGAATCAAATGTAATTATTGAATTGTTGTTGTCTTTTTATTTTATAATAGGTTATTTCTTTTGTTTTATGATGCGCGCGTGTTTGATGGACTATAACTTTTTAGTTACTTATTTATTGTAATATTACTCCTTATTTGAAGAAGCATGTATGTTCTTATTGTTATTTTGTCATATTTGATTTTGATGGTGGTTTTGAATGTTTGATTATGAGCACAAAAAGCTTGATGGAATATTAATCCACAAAATTAGTAAAGTACTTAAAATGCTGGACAAGAGGCATTGACCTTTTTGTATTCTTTTTAGCATGATAATATATATAATTCTCTTTTTGTTCTTTTTGTATGTTATGCTTGTGGTTTTTCAATTCTTGTATATCATCAATAATTTTAACCATGGCCATTAATTTCATCCACTATTTTTTCTCTGTGTCTCTTTTATATATTCTTAGCATTATATGCTTGAAATATTTGATGTAAATACTTAATAGTACTATTATATAACCAACTTAGGGGGTCATCTACTCCTTATCTTTCTTGGATGTTTTTGCGGGGAAATTTGGAGTCATATGATATACTCGTTAAGCTTATGATAATTAAGGTGATCGATAAGATTTGAAGCCTGTATCTAGAAGCGAAGGAAGAAGTACAAAAATGAGGAATAAGGAAACGACTCTTATATAGGAGGTGTGGGCCTTTAGATGTAACATGTTATTAGAATTAGATGTTGATGAAAATTTCTACTTATATCATTTCTAAAAGTTGGTTTTCAAAGAAAATATTAGTTTCATTTATCAACTTGAATGAACATAATTGAATCAAGAGTCGTTTTCAAAATTGAAGTTGGAAGTACTTGCTCTGATAAAGTCTATCATGACTTTTTATTTTTAATTTTTTTGGTGTAAGTATGAAATATATTAGTTGTATCTTTTCAGGTTTAACTTTGATAATGTTAGGATAAATTATTGTACCTCGATAAATAATGTCGTACAACAACTATAAGCCCTTATCCCCAAACATACTTAAGTAGCTATACGAATAGTCAGTGTGCCTATCACTTTTCATTTATGATTATAACTTTTTATGTTGCTCGAGATCCTCCATAGATGCTATCACAATCGTATTGGATCTTTCAAAATATATATCTTTTGGAGGAGAATATTATCAAGATAAAAGAATATGATTAGATTTATTGGTTCAGTAATTATATATTACAACTCTATGCAACACCTGGTAAAAAATTTATCTAGCAGTTTCTTTTGTGTAATAGTTAATGATTGTCATGCCAAACATGTACTTTTTCTTTGTAATTGGTAGATAATAGGTCATTTTGCAAATTAGTTATGACTTTAGTATATATGTATAATTATTTTTTACTTTGTAAAGTAACTCTACTTTTTACCAACATAGAATTTAATAGTTAAGTATAATCTCTTCATTAATTGATTGAGTACGAAGTTATATGTATGATTTGTTACGAGATATCAAAATTATCTTAATGTCCTGAGCTAATATTGAAATTTGCTTCACATGATTACTTTACATTAAATAATTTTTTGTATTTAAACTTTCAAGATATTTCATCTATGTTTATCTAATTAAGATATTTTAAATATTTATTTTAATTGGTAAATCCACATTATTAATTGTATATGATGATGTGCATTTTCATGCATAAATGGTTAAAGATACTCGTAGGAACATCTCTCGCTCACCAAAATGAATCCATAGATGCATATGTAAGGTTATGCAATCCATTGAGTTATACGATCTAATCATTCGGGGTTGCATATCTTTGAAATGAAGGTAAAATGTAGCGGGTATTTTATTATAGATTTTTTTTTTTCCATAGTGCCATCTTTCATAGAAAATCTCTTTTTGCTTGAAGTGGATAGAGGGAATTTGGAAGTTCCCCAGCGTATTTGTCATTTGTATTTATGTTTCATTGTATTTATTTGTTTAGTAGAGCTTTTTCTTAACGATAATATATAGTAATATTTTTGATTTGGTGCATCAATGACGGTGCAAAAATAATAATATTAAAATTAATATTTTTAATTTTTTAATTAAATTTAAAAAAACTAGTTATATTATTATTTTAATTTCATGTTATTAATTTAATGTTGATTTATGTTTGTAGATTTGCAATTCAAGATTGTTGTATCTTTTTGTTTATTTATTAAGATTATTTTGGAGACCATTTTGATGAGGAAGCAACAATAGAAAAAGTGCCTATTTTGTGTTGATATTATTTAACCCATTAAGTATGAAAAATAACATCATCATATATAATTAATCATTACATCATCATATACAATTAACCATCATCATATACATGTATTATTTAACCTTTTATACATGAAAAATGACATCTTTTATAAAAAATTCCTTTTTCTTAAGTGGATAGAATTCGGAAGTTCTCTTGACCTTGTCATTTTATTTATTTTTAAATTGTATTTATTTATTTAGTGACTTTTCTCTTAACGATAATATATAGTAATAATTTTCAGATTTGGTGCATCGATAGCAGTACAAAAACAATAATATTAAAAGTAAATATTATAAGTATTACGGAGAAGATTGCTATTCATATATGATATATCATACATACTTTCCACCTAATGAGAGGAAGACAATTATATTTATGCTTATGGATTTGAAATTCAAGAATTTATTGTATCTTTTTATTTATTTATTTATTAAAGATTATTTTGGAGACCATTCGATGAGGAGCAACAACGGGAAAGTGTCTGATTGTGTGTTGATTTATTATAATTTTGAAAGTTTTTTACTCGATATTACTTTATAAAGCTTTTAAATTTTACTTAAGCAGATTTGATTAGTTTAGATTTTAGACTTTAAAGCAGATGAGACTGTAATTGAATCAATTTTTCTATGCTATGAATTAATACACTAGAAAGCTCTTTACGACAAAGCTTACCATCAAAATGAACGAAGCCTCAATCAAACAAACTTGAGTTGATTATATGAATCCTCTGTATCTATTTAGATCAGTTTCATTAATCAAAAAGCTCATACTACAAATAAAATCTATACATTTCTTTAGTTGAAAACCTAATCCGCGGGCAAATATACCCGGGCTTATTTCTTGGCACCATCCACATTTCAATGCTACACCATACAAATGTGCGAAGGCATTCCAATAGCATTCCTTGTTGATTCAGCTCATTGATCAACAAATTGAATGGAACTTTACTGGGAGATTTTCCATCTTTCAGCACAAGAACAAAAACTAATAATGCCTTGTGAACTTTCCTCCTGACAAAGTACACGAATAAGATTCGAAGGTGAATACCTTGGGAGAATACCCAATTCTAACAATCTCATACAAATTGTCTAGAGCTTTATCCAACTTCTTGCCACTACAAAAGCCCCAATAACCAACTCATAACCAATAGGGTCAATCTTGATCTTCGACTCTGCATTCTTTCAAACACTTCATATGCATGTTCTAGGCTCCTTCTCTTTCTAGATTGCCTGCATAACCCTCTCAACAATGAATTCATCAACCTCCCATCCACCCCAAATTCAAGTTTAGCATCTCCTGGTAAATGGATAAAGCAGCTCCAATTTCCCCCCATTTCAACAATCCATGCAACAACGTGCTGTAAGTGATGCGATCAGGCACACAATTTTCCTCTTTCATTTTCCTCAACAAACCAATCCCATCTAAAGGCCTGCCTTCTTTGAAATACCGATAAACAAGAGTATTGTAACTAACCACATTAGGGGTCAACCCCATTTCCACCAGCTTCTTCAAGCAATTCCAGTGCCTCACTGGACCTACCCACCTTACCAGGAAACCATCCATAACAGCAGTATAAGTATAAAGATCAGGTTTTTTCTTAGATTTCTTGATATTCAAAAGCAACTCATAGGCTTCTTCTACTCTACCAAGAAAGCAGAGACCTTCAAAGCAATTGTAAGTATGGATTGTGGGTTCACATCCAATTTGACCCATAACTTCAAAAATCTCATAGGCTTGTTGCAATTTTCCAGCTTTGCAGAAAGAATTGATCAGAGTTGTAAAAGTGGCAACTTTTGGTTGAAACCCGTCTTCCAACTTATGTGAGCTAAAATGGATTTGGCTGTTTCAGGATCATCTTTTTTTGCAGTACAAACTAGGCCCAAAGTGAGTACGTGTATTCATCGAGTGTCAATGCATAAGATAATGATGAACACAGTTTTAAGGCTAGCTCAAACTCATCTGCTAAAACGAATGTAAGTATATGATTGAAATCAGATGTTATTCTTGTGAATTCAACATCTTTACAAGTGGAGGTAAGGCTCCACAATGGCTTCCCAGCAACACTTTCCACCGGGAATTAACAGTATCCTTACTAAAAAAGGAGTGGTCAGGACTGATGAGTTTTATGTGAGCAAAGTGAATCTGGGTTCCATCTTTGTTGGGAACCGATTGTTTGTATGCAAGGCTGTGGGTGTAATGTTTTGAACAGTGGAGACTAGAGGTGCAACAGAGAAAACCAAGTGTTGCAGGCTAGTAGGGAGAGAAAAGTGAAGAGAAGGCATATCAGATGGCAAAGACACAAAAACTTTGAGCAAAATTAGCAAGTACTGCTAGTCAGGAGGAATTTATAAGACTCACCTTTTGTATTTTACGTTTATTCTACTTTCTACTAATTATTTAGTATAATTTTATAGATTTCGTACGGAAGGTTCTAGAAAATAAAAAACGATTTCTACAAATAAGTGATGTTTTACGTAATAAAAAAAAGGCATTAATGATATTCTTGAATTTGCTCCCGCTTGTTTAGAGTGGAGAGAGTTTTACGTAATCGAAAAAAAATATTAAAGAGTTATATAATTTTAAAGATATTTATTAAGGGTAAATAGGTAAAATTATATTTTTACGTACAGGAATGAATATTTTCTTAAAAGGCGGGTTTGGCGAAGCGCGATTTATTTTGAAACGGAGTGAGTAATATATATATTCTCTCGCTATTCATGACTTGAATTTGATAAAACTTTCTCAATGGTTTAAAGAATTTTAGGATACGGTAGGAGTAGATATTAAATATCATATTGAAATTGAAATTGAAATTTTTTAATACTTGAGATTTTTGATATTTATGATTTTTTGGTATGTATTATGCATTTTAAAAAGTTATGAGTGTTTGTCACGGTATTCGATAATTAGAAGAAAAATGCGAAATATCAAATATCATATTGAAGTATAAAGTTATATGTCTGATTCATATATATTAATATAATACTATAATACTTTGGAGGCTAAGGGTTTAGGTTGAGTAGGGCCAAGACGAATTATACAGAGTCTGAAGTTCGGTGGCGTGATCATGAGGCCAGATGAGAGAGTAATGTTGGGCTCGAGAGGGTATTCGGAGAGAGAAAGTTTCAAGTACCTTGGGTTTATTATCGAGAAATGGTGAAGATCTGACGAGGATGTTCTTCATTTGTATTGGTGCAAAATTGGATAAAATGGAGGCTAGCATCAGAAGTCTTGTGTGATAAGGAAGGTGCCAACCAAAACTTAAAGGAAAATTTTATAGAGTGGTGGTTAGGCCAGGCTATGATGTATGAAGGCCCAGTGTTGACGTTAGCTCATCCCAGAAAATGAAGTTTGCAAAAATGAGGATACGGTGGATGTGTGGGCATACTATGAGGGAAAGAATTAGGAAGTGCATGATATGGGGGCGAGGTGGGAGTGGCTACGGTGGAGGATAAAAGATGCATGAGCGATGCGAGGTGGTTTGGACATGTGATTAGGAGACGCACGGATCTGAGTGCGAAGGTGTGAGAGGTTGTATATATGGACGATTTTAGGAGAGGTAGAGGTAGGCAAAGAAGAATTGGAGAAGGTGATTAGACAAGATATGAATCAGTTCTGACTCACAAGGGACTTGGTCTTTGATAGGAAGGTGTGGAGGATACGGTAGAATTGACGGGGTAGTAGGTAGGAATGTATTTTGCTTTTGTATTCTTGAGTGTAGTATGTTGTATAGTTGTTTATCATGTATTGTTGTTGGTCTTGTTGCGATTAATTTTTATTATTGTTTTCTTTAGAATCCTTTTGTCTCTTCCTTTTCTTTAGAATCTTTGTGTTATATGATTATCGTTAGTATATTGTTATTACTTGTTTGTTTGTATGTTACGTGGCAGAGTGCATCGAAACTGACACCTGCCTTCGTTGGGGGTATGGCACACGCCATTCTACCACCGAGACTCGCTTTGTGGGATTCCATACAGGTTGTTGTTTTTGTTGTTGTATAAAATAGCATTACTTCAAAATTAATTATGTAGATATTGGAACTCTGATTACCATATCTTGATTGAAATATCATTTGTGCAATTGATTAATGAAGGGAATTGTATGTTTATATTTTCTTTTCGTATTTCTACATGTATAAGGTATTAATAAGCATCATTGATATGTTTCTTGAAAATCGAAGTGTATTCTACATTATATGAAGATATATATAAGTCGAATAAACTTTGGTTACCAACACCATCTTTATAAATCATGAAACCAAACTTTAAAATATTTGAATTAATTTGATATGGTAATGGAATAGTATTTTTAAAAATCGAAATTACCTATTTGAAATTTCAAGACCGTACTATACATACCATGCCCATCCTTATTGAGTGTGTTTACCTGAAAATCAACACAATTGAATTTATCACGAGATTAAAAAATGGTGCATCGATTTAAACTCGAATTTTATAAATTAAACAAGTGATACGTTGCTAAATAAACTTATGTAAAAGTAATCTAAGTGGACAATGTATGGAATAATAAAATCAAATGTGGTGATTCAAATCTAGTATTGAGTGTACCTCTATGCAGTTGACTCAAGAATCGAGATATTTGTGTGTGAGTTATTGAAACCAAGGCTTAGCTAAAGCATGTAAAGAGGGAAATTTAGAGGCCTGAAGAATTTCAATATATTTCTTAGTATTGTCAAAAATTCAACCATTTACAAGTGAATGAAATAATTATTTATAGGCAATGAAAGGAATACATCAGCCAATAAGAATGTTCCACTCTAGTCTTATAGTACATTTTTCCATAGAAATGCCCACCTGGTAATACTGTTACATGCAGCGTGTCCAAGTGATGCGTGAGATCTTGTCCTGACTTTATTGACGTATACATCATTTAGTCCCTTTTAATGCTTCTTTAGTCTATGAGTCTTTTTTTCTCCTTTACGACGCAGACCATAAGTTCCCGTCTTATCTCTACCAAAGCCAATTGGTTAATCCGACAAAAAGATAAGAGTAGCCAAAATGATTGCTCAATGATACATATACTCATCTGATGACTCTTTGAAGGGAACTTCTCCTGATATTTTTATTCTAACTTCTTCTTTAATTTTATTTTGATGCCATATGTCCTATCATACTAAGCGACCACACATATATAATATTTTTTTCCTGGCCACATATGGTCCCCCTCTTTTGGGATACTTTTCCATATTAAGCAAAATATGATTCAAATTTCTTGGTAGGAAAGCTGGCAAAACATTTTCTGATAGTTGAAAAGACATGCACTCAACTACTTTAAATGCGCTTGCCATGCGTTGTTTAATTATCGATCCAGAAATGATGTGTCAATCGAGGCAATGAATACTCTTTTATTCAATAGTCTATAAATAATGCTCTTGGCACCAACTCTCAAATTTTACAACTTTCTAAAATTTTCTTTTTTATACTTGATTTCTTGCTTCATACCTTCGAATGATCAAAACTTCATATCTTCAAATCTTCAAACCTTCATCTCTACCTAAATTTTATCAATAATGTCTTCTTCTTCTAACCTTTAGATGTCTTCTCTCTTGGCGGTGGCCCAAAATAAGAGAGTAGATGTTAATTCTCGGAGCCTACCGTTGAAGAACTAATTCCTAAAATTTGGAGGCTTAAAAATAAGGCTTAGTCTCGATCAGACAGAGTGAGTGGAATTAGAATATATCGGCCAGGTACTTATTATTTCTTTAGTTTGTAAAGAACATCCTCCTACTATTCGAACAGCGCAAATTGTCCAGAAGGTGAAGTTCGGTATTCACACTCGATATTATTGAAGTGTAAACTTTTCGAGACTAAGCTATTCCTTTGTTTACACACTTATACATTCATGCTTGATTCGAGGATCAGATGATAGACATTTTCATTCAATTTTTCCAAACTTACTAGATATGTTGAACAATTAGTCTAACATTTAGAGGTGCGTGGCTCGTCTTTGGGTCTTGGACGAGAAAGTTGGCCTATCATTTACCTTGGATTACTGATCTTACTTTTTCCCTTCACTTCTTTCAAGGCGGGGTGCGAATCTCATGAGTCAAACAAAGAGACCCATCATTATGAGTTCGGATGATGATCATGATCGAGGTTGGATAAGAGATTTGTTATCGTTGAAGACATTGTTTCGGACTATCGATTCACGAATCATAAAACTTTGTCATAAGTCTCCATTCTTTTATACATTTTTCTCCCACTGTAGTATTTTGGCACTTATTACAACTTTGCTGGAAGTTTTATTATTCTAACACCTACTTGGTTGCTATCGGCCCAAGAAATCCCTATTCGACAATATTTTCAAGCATAGATATTCACAGGTGCGGATCGATCATGCAAAATTTTTTTGGCATCATAGGATGGAAAGTCAAGAATCATGGTATCTCTTATTGATTCTTTTTGAAGTATCCAAATGAATATATCCATTTTATTGACATGTTTTAGCATACATAGATTTTCTAAAAAGAGTTAAATCCAAACCTCGTACCAAAAGAATTCTTAGTCTCTACACAAGAATCTCAACAACATGTTGAACGCAACCTTAATTACTTAAACACCGCTTCAAAATCAATTGTTATAAGGAAATTGTTGATGCCTCCAATTCTCTGCCATAAAAGATGAAAAACCCTAGTATGCCTTACCTGGCATTCGGGGTGAAGGATCGATGAGTCTGCCTCGGGGATGAGCTTGATTACTTTATCATAGGATACTAATAGAAAGAAAACCAATGATAATGTCCCGCACAGGAAGAGATCTTCGTCCTCGCTGATCATAGTCTCGATGAGATTTAAACAATTATATTTTGAGGTAAGGCATGTTGAAATGACCAATTCTCATTGTTGGCCCTTTGCTCGATGAGGTTAAACAATTATATTTTGGTAGAGCATGTTGAAATGGCCAATTTGTTGTTGGCCACTTATGTCCTGGCTTACCTTTGGGTTGTCATGACTAGGAGTCCATATCTTGGATGCGGCCACGGTGTTTAGAGACGCGTGACTCGAGCTAACCCATGGCATAGCGTAATACTAACATGACATAAACTTATAAAGAATCTAAGTGGAAGCTAGCCAGAGTGTACAACGTTAACCCAGGCATAAAGTAATATTTGGTAATAACAGGAAGTCTTATAAAAGCACTAGGTCAAAGTTGGAAACTAATCGCCTCTATCGAAAGCCTCTAATATTGATAAGTTGTTGGGACAAGATCCCAACTAACTCCAAAGTCAGAGACTAATACGAAAACAAATACCAGAAATAAGAAAGATAACTTCGGTCCTTGGGAGATGAGGACTCACCCTTTGTCGAGACGAGTAGTCGTAGAAGGAGTCTAATTGTCTTCTTGAGCATTACTGCTATATCATAAAATAATATAGCATATGGAGTATACGGTCATTACTTTGAATATAATGAACATGCGAGATATGAAATTGAAATATAGAACATGCTGATAGTTTGAAAGATTTAAGCTTGGGCTGATGTACAATGACCCTATTTGAATACTTTAGGTACGGAAATTTAACTGAAAATATAAAAGTATTGTAATCATTAATAAAATTGATTTTAAGGCCATGTATATGTGAAATTAAAGCGAGACTAGATTGAATGCGTATTGTGGGAGAAGCATTAGCGACATATAACCACGTGAGCTATATGTAGAGTTCGATGTATACACCGCATCAATAGGACCCAATACACCTTGCCATAGTATAAAGGCATGGTCGTGTGATCACTAAGTGGGGCCCAGCTATGGGCTAATAGCTACGGTGACACGTAGTTATGGAAGCTGGGTGTCTTGAACCCAGACCCACTCGGTGCTAAGTACTACTCCCCAATTTGGATATATATATATACAAAAAAATGTATAACTGATGCGGTAAACGAAATACGTGCCCTGGGCCTGTCAAAACTGCTTATGCGAAAGTGTCTGAGAGTGTATTAGGACCTAGAACTTGTCATCGATAACAAATTTGAATATCACGTGTCTGATAGTACTAATTCTTGAGTATACTAAGAATACTAAAAATACTGTAAAATACAAATGCACAATTCTCGAAAATGTACTTTTGTAAATCAAGCTAATTGGAGATAGTACTAGTTCATGAAGAAAAACCTCTAAAATCATACGAAAATTAAGAATCATGAAAAGATACTACATGGCTGAAAATAAGTTCATGAGTATAGATTCTTTTAGTCATGAAAGCCTTAGAATATAGAGAAAGATAGGAAAATTCAACATTTGGAAGAAAAACCTAAATGTGATTTAGAAAAACGACATAACTGGTTGTTGCATTGGCTACAAGTTGCAAGGATGAAGTAAACCCTTGTTGAAGTCCAACATACACGGAGAAGAAAACCTCCTTGATAGAACTTGAATTATGGAATCTTTGAGGAAGAGCCTAACTTTGGCTTGAGAGAGTTCTTGCAACACATGGCGTGTTCTTGAGAGTTTAGGAGAGAATGAGGGAATGATCGACTAATCCACTAAATATCTTCCAAATTCTTCAATACTACATAGTTTAGGAATAATAAAGAGTGGAGATTCTAAAAATACCCACAGGGTGTACGAAGCGGCTACATTGGTGACTGACTCAAGCCACAATCACGGGTGCCACCACGACTTGGACTGGTCTGAAACGATTCTTTGATCTTGTCTTTGGTTATCCTCTGAACCTCTGCACGGACATTCGCCCGGCACTGTACCACGCACTCTAGATTCGTATGATGGAAAACATAGTTACCCAAAATCCTTGAGCACTTCTCTAAATCTCTTTCCACGACTCCTTAGTATGGCAGCTAATCTTGAAATGCAGTGGTAGTTCACTGCCATGGTTTCTGAAAAGAAGTTTTGCCGATTCAGGACTCCTTTGTGGGTCTTGGTATAGTTCGTACGCCCATTACCACGAGCCTTCTTGAGGCTCTTTGCAGAGAATTTCATTTTTTAATTTGTAGTTCGTACTGCAAGTGCAGAGATGATCTTAGGGACTTTTGTGGTGTTACATTATCTCCCCGCCAGGAACATTTTGTCTTGAATGAAGATTAACAAAGTTGGAAGAGTAGGGAAAGAGTGAAATCCCAAGCGAGAGCTATAGTGAATGCGAGGAAGTGAGCGGCTCTGAATTGAGATACATATATTGAGCTAGATTCATGTCACATGGATGCATACTAATACATGAATGGCCGAAAGACGCTGTGAAATTGAGTAGAGTGCAGAAGAATCTAGTATATAATAAAGGGAGGACATGGAGCGTGATGTGGCATGTCTCTATGAACAACATACCCGTTTATCTTTTCCTAGTTTTTTTGGGCCCTTTTTTTGCAAAAAAAAGGAAAAACCTTCTTATTTAAGTCTATCCGTTTGTTTTCTCGATAAGTGGATTTGGCAGGTAATGATGACATTCTTTCAAAACAAACCCTTGGTCTTCTTTCTTTTGGACCAAGATTTCTATATAAGACACGGATGACTTAACTATCATCTTGGAAGGAAAAGAAGAAACATTTGTTGTGATTAATCGTATCATGGCCGGGGCGAGTAGTGTCACGCCAGCCTTTGGGGGGTATGAGCGCTTTGGTGCCCTAGAGGACTGGTTTACTAAGCGATGGGGCGAGGCACGTACGGTGCACACAGCTCTATCTTAAGTTCACAAAGCAAAGGACTATATAACGTACGCCAAGCACATTACTCTCGGTAAGTCTGGGCTTTGCCATACTGTGCACAGCAATAACGGCTAACCCGGAAACATACTCGCCACGAGGAACTGTGCGAGGTAAAAATGAGACGCATGCGTCAGTCATACGAAACTAAACAAGAAAAGCTGAGAAAGTACGTGACGACAAGGTCACCACTTCTTATCAAACTATGGCCTCGCGCTGGCCAACATAAGAACATAAATACTAAACATCTATACAACTACCACGGCCTGCTGGCCACGGCGGCCACGAGGAGATAAATATACAATCACGAAACCTCTATGAGTAATAATAGAAATGATGGGCAGGGCCCAGAGCACTGCCACTCTTGCCACATCAAAGGAAAGGAGCTACACCTCACAGAAATCCAGACCCGGATGACGGGAGGCGATGACTCAATATTTAAATTTACAAATGCGAGGGATCGCCTCACCGTCCATGAGTACTGCGGCCAGTAATGCGTGCCCCTTCCAGGCGATCGATGCAGTGAGAATGCGAGTATGCAAAAGCGAAATAACATAGCGAAAACAATGAATATAGATAGCATATCATAGCAAATACGTAAAAGAGACAAGCTTGAATCACAGAAGAAGTGGTAAGCTTGAATCGTTCTTTACATGCGATAAGGCGGAGGCGTACTGTAGGCAGCGACTTCTTTGTCTAATGGTAGTATATAAGCATAAATGAATATACAAGTAGCGAAAGAGCCAATACCAACCCCCATAAATAGGATGGCACCAAGCAACAAACAATCTATATACCCCTACTAGGGTCAAAACCGGCCAAAAAATAAGTCACTCGACTCATGCGCTCCTTTCCGGAGCTCTCTGCCAAGCCCCGCCAGGTCTCCGGCTCGGAGCATAGCCTCAGTCACCAATAACCCAGGTGTCTGAGTCAGGAGGACTCTGTCTGCGATAACGAGATAAGTGCAGTTCCGGAACTCATCAGAGCTATACGAAACGGGCTGCGCTGCTCACTTGGAAGTCAACGAGGGAGACAGCGCATGTACGGACGATGCTTGAGATAGGGTGCAGTTCCGGAACTCATCAGGGCTATCTGGCAATTTACTTTTTGTAATCTTGTCAGTGCCCATGGAAGCCGTCATGCCGTCCAAGATGGGGGCGGCATGCCACTCCTTGGAGTGACGTAAAACCCACCGCTCGGTGGGCGACACGATTACCAGCCCGGGGCGGCGAGAGGACGCTCGGATAAGGGCCTCAAACACAACAAGTCTCAACGAAACAAATAGCACATATAAACTCATGGCATGTATAAATGAAAAGAATTTATACGAAATACGATTCTTGTTACGATCTCTTTACATATTAAGGCGATTCTTTCTGAGTCATGCGGATCTGAAATCTTTGCTGCTTTGTTGGCTAATCTGCGACGGGATACTATACATTTGAGTGGCTCGTCTGTAGCCATAATACTATATTGTCCTTTTATACGATATTACTTTACTAGCTTTTATTCGAAAATGTGTTTCTTTTTATTCTACGACATGCTTATGTCATTACAAATAAGCTATCTTGAATCTGGAATGCTGTAACTCGCTCTTTAGCGCGTCTTTACTAACTTTAGGACTGAGTACGATACGACGCGCAGCTCGAATCTATTAGGGCACACTTAATTCTCGGCCATTTTCCAACTCAGAGAACTCAATTACGGAGTTTACTGCCAATTCCTGAGCTAAGACTCACTAACTAGAGTAGAGACTTAGCATTACCTTAACACCGAGTTATGGCGCCGGACGAGGCTCGGTGATGCCGGCTATTTCTCCCAGCTGCTGTTGTATATCGTCAATTAGCCTTTAAATACAGCGTTATTCGAAGGACGACGTCACTTTTGATAATTATGCCTAAACTTAGGCTTATCGAAAAGACGGTCAAAACTTTCTATTTCTCGGAAGTCAGGAAGGGAAAGTATTCAACCGTAGTAGGAGCACATTGACACTAGTTTGGAGCAATTCTACTTACCTTAGTCATTAGCTCGATGATTCGTCGCTGGTATTCCGCGAAACAAAATTCGTAGGAATGCTCGCTGCTTCTTGCTAAAATACCTCGGTGAGGTTAATTTGAATTTAGACTACGTTTGGCGGCATAATCGGACGATTATATAACTCTTTCGTTCCTCTACATTTTGTACGAATTCTCTGGAAATTTTAAGGATAATGACGATTAAAGCAAAGTGGGGCTTTATATACTTAGGCACAGACGGGCCTGACGTGTCACGGAGCCAACTTGGTGGCCCCGCCTCAGCTGGCCAGCAGGCGCCGCCAGCGGAGGGCTCACGCCAGCGCCCTTAGCTGATGGTGTGGGATTTAAATCAGATCTTTTTCGGGCCTTTTCCTATACGTATGACTTTCAAATATATGCTTAACTAACGTGCGAGTAGGCCAACTAGATCAGGAATCTTACGGGTGTAACAAGTAGAACTTCTTTCACTATGTTTTAACATCCTACAGTTATGATGATGAGTACCTTTCATGTTAAATATGTGGCAATCCTACAGGTATGCATCATTCATGCAGCCAAGTCGGTATACATGCGAGGTCTATTTGGTGTACTTACGGTAGATTCACATTAGTATCTTGTAATCCTTCAAAGAACTTGTCTCATTCATTTATTTAAAAAAGAAGAAAGAAAAGAAAAGTACTCTTGCTCTTTCTTCCCTACTTATTCTGTGTACTTGATTTTCTTGGTTTCTTTGGTACAGCAACTCACTTATTGACTGGTTGCACTCGGTGGCGGAATTCTCTTGAATTGACTTCGCCTCAGAAAAAAGGTCAAGTTGTGAATTTTCTCTTTAACTGTATTATACACTTGTCAATGGCATTCAAAGGTAATTTTCTTATAAATATGGTTTTTCCCTCATGATGTTAAATTGATAATTGTAGAGTTGTGTTTATTGAGTGTATCTCTTCCATGGGTGTACCGAGGACTAGATAGCTTTTCCTCGGCGGCGAACACGTGCGCTGGCGGTCGCATGGAAGTGAACTAGGTAGCGATGGTATAGTTGAAGACTTATATCATATATAGATATTTGAGTGGGTTTTAGTCCCTAATCTTGTATAGAATACATATTCCAATTCTTTGAACTATCTTTGAAACACAAGAGTGAGATTTGATCGAAGAAAACCTTGGTCTTCCCTTTTTCCTTCCTTGGTTACCATTAACATGACTAGGGTTTCTCATCATGACTCCTCTAGCCTCTCCTTATCATCCCACTTCCCCCAAAAACCCCAGCGATTTATGTCTTTCTTTGACATGGTCGTCGGGTATATCGCTTTGACTCTCACGCTTTATATTTACGATTCTTTTTCATATATTTAAATTTAAGCTTTCATTAATTGTCTCATTATGTGAGGCGGAGGATTTCCAAGGGAAATAAGGGAGGAAAGAAGAAGCCGTAAGTAGCACTAATTCCCGTCCTTCTTTCGCGTGTATATGTGATGTCGTTTTACTAATTTGGATTTGTGTGAATGTGGGCGGAGCGGATCCCTACGCATAGAAGTGCGAGTACGATATCAAGGCACCCTCTGTTTTGATATAAGAATATCGGCAAAATCCTTGTCACGCTAGGACTCGAGTGTTAGGTATTTATTTCCTTTCTTTTTGTCTCTGTTCTTGGTTGTTTTTCTTTTGCGTTTTGGTTGATCTTGCATTTGTTTCTTGTGATATAGTATCATTTCTTTTAAGTATGCCTGGAATTCTGTTTACAACGTGACTAATTAAAGAAAAGATATACATTCATATGGTGAATGAACTTGGTGGTGTTTATTACTTGAATGGTGGAGAAATGTTTATTGGTAGTTAGGGATTGGCTGTTTGTTAAATTGTACATTCTTTGAACATGAAAAGAAATATTACCTATCCATTGGCATTACGAGAATTTTGTCGAGAAAATGGTTAACCAATGCATTAAGACTTACTAAAGTGATTTTTATTATAAATTAACTTTTGTTGTTTGTTGGAGAGAGATGGTTTTTTCCTGTACAAATTTACATCCTCACTAAGATGTGCAAGGAGCTTTATTTGAATATGTAGCCGGAGTAAATTCTTTGTTTGAATTTATGATGTGCCCTTTATTAACGCTTGTGCCTATAAAACTATAGGATATGATTTTTTGCCCATTTGCTTCCACATTTTACGTATGTGAATGTTGAATACATATCTAGAGCGAGATTTTACTAGCTTTACACTCTTCAGATGCTCTGTGTCTTTTGCATCTCGTGCTATCGTTAACTCCACTGCCATAATATATAGAGAACTTATTCTTATATATAAAGCTTTTTGATTTTCATCTCTAGATATAAAAATTTAATTGCAAGTGCTCTTTCACTTTGAAACGGAATTGTTTGTTTTCTCTGATTGCTTTAAATTCTAAAACATAAGTATTTGAAGTTAGTCACAGTGATCTCCCAGGAAAGGATAAAAATCTGACTTTTAGGAAGATCCAGATTGAGAGCGAGAGATGTACGAGGAGAAATGTCCTCACAAACTTTCATGTAAGATGTTCCTTTTAGTCCGTCATTTGTCCTGATACTTGAGGCTACACACTCCATGGCCAGGCTCTAACTGTTTAAGTAATTATAGGGAATGGATTTCTAGCGGACAAGTTAAGGTCTCGGTCCACAGTGACCAGGACTTTGATTGAGGCCCGTATGGATGTCGGGCCCCACAACGACTATCTTTCTCGAGAATGTTGCATTAGCACACAAAAGAAGCGTCCAAACGGTAAAGTGCACATGTTATGCTGGAGTAGCCGAGATCATCGGAGTACGAATATCTTGCTTTGTCTACACGTATACATTGCGGAGGCATATTCTTATTGTTGTCGTCATGCCTTAGAAAGTTAATTTTTGGTTGCTTACAAGAATATTTTCATATTGTGTTAGATGTAGAAGATGGTTGAGATCATGAGAAACCAAGCAAGTTCCTACGACTTGAAGGAGTTGGATGCAAAATTCATCCCTTAATCAGTGCATGGAGATGTGGCCAGAAAGCAACTTCAAGCATATTCCTGCAATATTTATATTGGTGTTTTTGAAATTAAGAGCATCGAAAACTCTCGTCCTTTAGGACTCGGAGTACCAAGATTGTGAAGGCCTAAGACATAGAGTATTTGAAGTTAGTGATCTAGATGATCTTCGGAGAATGGGGATCGGGATGATCTTGAGGAAGAATTAGGATCGGCGATCTTAATCAATTCTTCTCTTGTCTTCTTCACCAAATGAGTGTGCCAATGTGAAGTATGTTTTCTTTTAATTTTTGCTATAAAGTTCTATCTTTTGCCTTTCATTTTAAATTTTCAATCTACATTTGTTAAATTTATTTTTATTTTGCTTTTAAAACTTCTATTTTGTCTTTGTAATCTACTACATTTATTTTCTATTAAAATTATCAACCACTAGAAATACGACATAAATTTAATTTAGAACTAATAGATAAAGTTATGAGTTTCCTTAAATTGATAAAACTTTTGAGGAGTCGATCCATCTAATGCTAAAATAGTTGAATAAATTCCTTCTATATGTTTTGATAAAATCTGGTGGTTTAAAGCGAAATGTGGTGAGCTTTTTCGTATACTTATTAATTTGTGTTTTGAAAATTTAAACTTTTTGTACTTTCTTAGTGAATGAATTGAAGCGATTGTAGGGTTTAGTCGGAGGGTAAATTACAAGAGGCAGTGAAAAATTGCAATAGGAGGTAAGAATCTATACGAGGTAACACATTGTGATTCTCTTTTATTGAGCTTGCTTTTAGATTGAATTTGAGTATTTGATGGCAGATTCGCATCATCGGAGGAAAAGTAACTCGGAGAAGAAGCGGAAGAAGAAAAAGGAAGAAAAGGTTAGAAGACTATTCATCTTGGTTACGGATGTGTTGTGATGGATGATTACTCTGATAGACACTATGTTTAGCGTTCAAACATCAATTATTTGTTAAATCAATATTCTTCTAGATATTCAAGTATATGGATTCTAACTTAGGATTAGCGTGATTAATTGGTTGATTCAAAATATTTCATGCGGTCCTTTTGTGTTTTATTGGTTAGCGGGCTAAGAGAGAAGAGTTGAAAAACTCAGAAATTTTGCCAAAAATGCTAGACGATAAAACGAGTAACAACTGATACATTTATTTATCTAATTATATTTTGATACTTGTATTTCGTAAATTGCTTGGCTTAGTGGGAATGGCTCTTAGGTTTATTTACATTATGCGTTGCAATATATTAATTGAGGAAAAAGAATTGCCAAACTCTTGGTATCCCTTTACCGATATGTCGACAAGTTTGAAACAGGTGATGTAATTATAATTTCTTACAACTCTAATCCAATTTATGCTTTTTTCAGCTACTCAGTAGGTTTATGCATTAATTAAGGCACAAACTACTTTGATTAATAATCCAAGGCTTGCTAAGAAGAAGAGCTCAAGGGCGGGTGGAGAGAGACACGAGGATTTTGTTGATCCGAAACACCTCTACGGAGGAAGAAACTCTCAGTGAAATGGTAAGGCTTTTAATCCCCGATGTTGTAGAGAAATCGTGAGTTTGAAATTGGTTTACCTTTACTTTGTAATTTACTAATTCAGAAAAAGATTTCTCTTGTTAGCACTTTATTTGATACTTTATGCTAACTGAATAGGTGGTATGCGTGAGTGGGAGAAGTCTTGATTTTTTTGTTGCGGAGACTGACTTGACTCTAAACCACCTTTTATGATTGTGAGTTTATCTTTGACTACTTGTCTTGTTGTTCTAATTGATGATTTTGGTGTGAATGAATATCTAGGACATATAGGATTTATAAGGAGCGGGGTTTATACACAAATGCAACTATGTCTACTTCGAGTTCTTAGGGATATTATGTTAAGGAGAAGCACGTGATACTCATTGCCATTTAGCAAATTTTATTTGAATATATATTCGTACATGTTAGATTGTTGGTTTTGATGATGTGACCCCATACGGGGACACGATCACACTTTGTGCCAGGTGTGACCTGATTTGGTAGGTGGGAAAAACCTTTACATTTATGGGATTTGCTTTTTAGCGATGAGTTGGTGAGACGGCGGAGCGACGGTGCAGCTGAGGAAGCATAGCGGCAGAGCCAGAAATGAGTCTTATGTACTTGACCAATGAGAGAGTTTTCTTGTTGGGATGAACAGCTTTTTCATCCTTTACCCTTTGGACAAACAAATAGGTAGACAAACTAACAACTCTTTATTCGGAAAAGCAGGACCTTGACTACAAAGCCTTAGCTGCTCTGCAGAAGGCAGCCATTTAACACCCGTTCGAAAGCAAGGATCGAAGTTATTGAGCTCAAGTTTGAGGTTGCCATCAAAAAGGAAGAAGTGCATTGTAATAGATAGAAAACTTTGTCATTTATACAAGTTTGTTTCCTATTTTCAAGGTTGTTTTCTTGTTTAAATCGGCTAGGGTTAGTTGACATTTCGGCTAGAGTTAGCCTTGTATTTCGGTTGAGTTTTAGCTGAGTAGATGACATTGAAGTCATTGTTTGAGGTCTTGTAATAGAGGTGTTACAAGTGGGAGATTAGGAGGTTAATCCCTTAGTTCATACTAGAGTGCAGTAATCTTGTTGCTCGGATCTAGTAGAGGAGTTTGAGAAATCCTACGAGGTAGGTGGCTGGTTTTTACTTCACTTGTGAGAAAGGAGGTTTTCACGTAAATATCGTGTGTCATCTTCTTATTTGCTTTTTATTTACGTGTGTGTGTCTGTTGCAGTAACACGATAGAGGACCGGGTACGAGAAATGCGGTGGTCGACCATTATAACTTAACATTTTGGTATCAGAGCGGGTGCTTTCTAAAAGGCTAACACCTTGAAAAGACTTACGCAAATATGACGGCTGCAGATCTAGAAGAAGGGCAGTGCCACGAGTGCAGGTTTTAATGGACAATATTACGGTTGGTGGAAGACAAGAATGCGATTTTATCATGGTGAGGATAGTGAGATGCAGGATGTAGTGTTAGATGGACCATGTCCCCGTGAAAACGAGTAAGGAAGGAGAGACAGCCATCTACATTCCCAGAAGCCCGGAAAGGAGTTCGGTAGCGTGTGACCGAAAGCTCATTGAAAAGAACTCTGAAAAGCAAAAAATACTTTGTGTGCGGAATAGGTCCAAATGAGTATAGCGATCTACGCACATGAGAGCGCAGGAGATGAAGCATCTCAACGGCACATAGAGGACCGAGTCAAGTTAAGCGAGTCAAGGTGGATATGCTCGCTCCACCGATTATGAAATGTTCTCACATGAAGGAAGGAGGGTGCATTGAAAGATGCATGCAGGCTAGCTTCCATTACAAATGAACTTTACTTGTCTTGGGGGTAATAAAACCAAGTAAATTTCAGTCGGAAAATTCTCGGTGTTCTTCCCAGTCTTGGGAAGCAAAAGTCGATGCCATGCGGGCAGGAGTCTGGAATTCTCACAATGGATGAACTCGTAGGAAATCCCGAAAACTGTGAGCTCGAAGACTGTCGGGACGGGCGAAGTGAGCGAAGAAGGGAAAGGGTCGCTCTCAAAGGAGCTCAGACAAGCTCCGGTGAGGAGGATGAAGACATGGCACACTTGTGAAGGTTTCAATAAATGATTAGGCGAAGTGGCGGCTTTTCAAGGAAGCCAGTTCAAGCAAGGGGACTGGTTCCATTGATCTACGCCTACAAATGTAGTAAAGCCAGTCACTTATCAAAGGCATCCCGATACATAAAGTCGACTACAAGTACTGAGAACTAAGTCTGACGAAAAAGCCGGGAAGAAGGGCCAGGCTCCCAGATAAATTCGAAGAGGCTGTATTTGTGACAAGGCAGTCAAGCAAGCTTAGGCTGCATGGGGAAATTCTTCGAGATGAGTGAGAAAAAGGATGAAGGCAGGAGGATGCCTCAATGATGGCTGTGGAGGATGATGATTCACCCTTCAACATGATTTTTGCCTTGCATGGAAAATTCAAATGGGAATGCAGAGATGAAGAAGAAGAGTAACCTTCCATGACATTAAAAAGAACCCAAGTTATAATGTAAAGGCGAGATCATTAGCTTAAGTATTAATTGACTCATTTTATGATCTTACTAAAGAAAAGGAAAGTTTGAATCAATGCATTGATGAACTTGAGTACGAAAAGGGAATGCTTGATCAACTGTCTGCTCAGGGACTAGAAGAAAAATGTCAAAGTTAGTAAATAGTGAGAATAATTTCATTAAAAGGGAGGGGCTAGTGGCTTGTGAGAAATGCCAGAAGTGAATTGGAGTAGAATTAAAAAAGGTCACAAGATGACTTACCTTAATAATGAAAAGAAATTCGAGCTTGAGAAGAAAGATGTGTGATCCACACCTTTAAAAATTTGAGCTTGAGAAGTCCCCAGTGGAATGCTTCCTCTCATGAGATCTTGGAAAAAAATTAAATTTGGGCAAAAATCAACTACGGTGAAGGGATTGGATATAAGAAGAAAATCTATCCTCCATTATAATCCTCTGAGTAAATATGGATCGCTCACATGATAATCTGTGTGCACCATGGCTAACGGAAGGAATGGCCTGTAGACTGTTGTGTCTCGTATTGCCTTAAAGAAGGTCGTGAATAGTAAGAAAAATCGGGGAACATCGGAATTTTGGTCCCAAATCATCTCAGAAGCTCGAGGCTACCTAAATGGTGAAAAATAATGATTTTTCTCTGTCTCGATCTTGGGAACTCAATGAATGGGTTCCAGTGTCTGTAATTTGTCTTGCGAAGAAGTGAGAGAAGAGCGATCGGGAATGGTACATGGATAGTAGGCACTCAAAACACATGACAAGAGAAATTGATAATTTTCTCTCTTTCAAGCATATCAAGGAGGATCGGTGTCTTTTGGAGATGGCAAAAGGGGCACATTCTTGGTGTTGGAAAGATTGGGAAGACATTTGATCATGTTATAGAAAATAATATTACATGTAGATGAGAGTGATACGAGTCTGAGTGTTTCACGGTCTGTGACAAAATGAAATAAATTTCTTTGAGATCGGTGCACGGTGGCAGATAGCTGATCGAGGAAGGTAATTTTGGCGCAAACGAGATGCAAAAGCATGTATGTTGCGATCTTGGCTACGGCCTCTGAAGATGGCCTCGATTGCTTAAGGGTGGTGGATGATGAAGCTACCACATGGCACGGAAAGGTTAGACGTGTAAGTTCTTTGTTCTCCTCAAACAAGTTAGTGTCAGGGACTGGTTCGAGACCAAAGTGAAATTTATCGAAATCCGGATATGTGATGCACAATGTTGAGGAAGCATACGGATCATCTTTTAAAAATAAGAAGAGTAGGCACCTCTAGACCCCACAGGAACTTCACTTGGCAGTGGATTTGTGTGGACACGTCAAAATTTTTAAAGTCGTGGAGAAGAAACTCATTTTGTGGTGGTTGATGATTATTCAAGGTATACACAGGCAATGTTTCTTCTCTCAAGGATGAAGCATTTACCTTTGAATCATTTGCAAATCAAATTCTGATGAAGCTATTGCAACATTACGAGGGGTCGAGTCACGATCAATAGGCCCGAATTTGAAAATGCAAAATTGAAGCTTTTGTCTTTGCCCGAGGAGTCAAATCATAATTTCTATTTTGCTCCAAGGACTCCACTGACAAGCAGGTGGTTGAAAGGAAGAATCGAAACAACACTGATATTTCTAGAACAATGTTGATAGACGAAGGTGTGTGATATCGTTTTGGTGAGAAAACCCATCAGCCACAGCTTTCTATGTGGTCAACGAGTGTAATCGGCCCTATGGAAAAACTCCCTATGAGAGTATTGAACAAAAAGAAGCCGATGTTGAACTACCTCGGGGTCTTTGGATACGGCGATTTATCTTTGAGCAATGGCAAAGACAACCTGGAAAATTTGATCCCAAAAAGTGATGAAGGAATTTTTGGGCTACTCTTTAAAGCAAAAGCATAAGAGTCTATAATAAATGGACTCGGTCTTGTTGAAAATATCCATGTCATTTTTTATGAAGTGGGAAGTGAAGAACCTGAGAAGATATGAATGAGGATGAACTTGGAGAACTCTTGGGACCCCAGAGGAAAGAAGTCAATCGGACCAATCGAAGAACTTGAAGCGACAAATAACTCCTTCTTGGATGGAGATCGGATGTTTCACTGATAAAACGGCGAGAACTCACCCCGTGAAGAAGATTCACGAAGGAGAGCGTTCTTGAAGGCAACCCCGGAAGAGGGACCGAGGTTCGGAAGCGGAGAGTCCTGCATAAGGGGATCATTGGAAACACAAATCCTGCAAATCCCTCTTAGCAAACAATGTCTCCTCCCAGACTCGGGAATACGGACGAGATCAGAAAATATAGCTCACATTTACTTAACCCATTTTTCATCCCTACCCAGTTGAGCTAAAAACATCAAGGAGGCTGAAGGATGTGGAATGGGTCAATGCGTGCGAGGATGCATCAATTTGAAAGAAATAAAGTGGCACTGGTTTCCAAACCGTGATGGGAAATGTGTGGGACCGGTGGGTCTTGAGGAACAAGTTAAATGAGCAAGGGATTACTATCGAAACAAGGCTCGTTTGGTTTGTTCAAAGGGTATAACTCGGAGGAAGAATTGGTGTAGTGAAACCTTGCCAGCTCTGTGGCAAAATGGAAGCCATCGCATCTTGTCGCCTTTGCCTCTTCATAGAATTCAAGTTTGTTCCAAATGGATGTCAAAAGGGCGCCCAAATGGGTACTTAAAGGAAGAAGTATATGTGAAACAGCCCCAGGATTTGAAGATATTGATCAACCTCACCATGTAAGCTATAGACGAGGCATTGTATGGACTAAACGGCGCCCAGGCACAGTATGAGGAACTATCAAATTTCTTAATTTGGATAATGGATTCAAGAGGAAAAATTGATAACATTTCTTTTTCGAGGCAAAGAGGAAGAGATACTCATTTTCAAGTATATATTTGATGATATTATCTTTGGAGCTACCTCGATTCGCACTGCGGCCCGAGACTTTCGCAGCTTATGAAGTGAGTTGAATTAGGCATGATGGAAACATGTTTTCCTAGGTAAATTGGCGGAAAAGACTGGGCGCTATTTGGGCGAAATACATCAAGGATGCGCTCATGCAGATTCCATATGGAAAATACCAAACAAATTGACACTCCCATAGGAACTGCCTCAAAGTTGGACAGTGAACTTGATTTTGATGAATGAAACCATGTACGGAGGGATCATTGGTTCCTTCTTTGCACTTGGTATGACAGAGATATTGTATTTAGTGTGGGAATGTGTGCTCGCTTTCAAGCTTGTCCCAAGGAATCTCATTTGAAAATTTTACTTCAGAGAATTCTCGAGATATCTTAAGGGAACCTCGATTTGGTCCTTTTATCCATACGGAGTTCATTTGAACTTGTAGCCTCAACAATCTGACTATCTTTGAATTTTTTGGTTGATAGGAAAAGTACCTCGGCATAGCTCATTTCTGGATCCTTCACTTTGTCTCTTGCAGGGATCGAAAACAAAGTCGGTGCTTCTCGCTTGGTAGACGAGAATATGTAGTTCTTGTTTCATGTTGTGTAGTCTGTGGATTAAGCGTGGCTTGGAGACTTTGGGTTACGGCAGATGTGTGCCCTTGATGTGTGTGACAATACCCCGGTGCTGAATATGGCTAAAATCCGTTAAACACAAGTGAACCAATCACATTGACATCAGACATCAGCACTGCAAAAACCTGATGTTGAGAAGGAAATATTCGTGTGAGTGCAACGAACGAGAAAATTAGATTACGAATATCCTTTACTAAAGCTGCGAACGGGGACCGATTCGAGAGAAGCAGTTAAGAGAGCTGGGTTTTGATTAAAAAAATGAATTAATTCTCTTTCTTCTCTCTTTAAAGTTTTATTTCTTGTATTGGCTATGTTCCCGAATGCGGGTATCATGATGATTTGACTAACGTGTATTAGCCTAGTTCAATACCTCCCAGTATACAGCATGGTGGATGTGAAAGCACAGTTATGACAGGGACTTTGCAGGCTTTATTCAACCCTCGTAAGGGACCGGGTCCTACAGTCATTACTTTTTCATACCAACATAATTGTGAGAATATTGAAGCGCCCTTCAGCTCTTTTTTAAGTCGGTGCGGTCATAAAGTAACCACTTCCTATTACCCGGCTAGTCCCAGAAGTCGCCTTGATTAAACGTGACATACCTACTGCAAAGCAAAGACCCTCTTACTACACTCTCTCACCCTCTCAAACTTCTCTCTCTGCAGGCATTTTCAAATCCTTCTCTTCGTCTCATCCTCGCAGTTCCATTCGACGAAACCGCTTCTCCCCTTCTCAAGCGTCTCATTTCCTCTCAGCGCCGGCACCGTCGAAAGCGAGTCGGGTCTGCGAACCGGGGGCGGTGGAGACTACTCGGCAGCTCCTTCCGCCGTGGAGCCACTTTTCCACTCCCTCTGCTCTTCCTTCCTCCCGATGGCAGAGCCCTAAAGCATTGCTCTCTCCCGGTTAACTGTTCGTGAGAGGCCTACGAGGCCTCAGCGAGGCGAGACCTTGAAAACCCTCTCTCGCCCACTCCTCTTTCAACCCTTCCCCCATTTACACGTAGTGTCCAGCCCCATCTTTCAAGCCCTGGGGCCCCTCCTCCGGACGTCGTCAAAGCCTACCTGGGCGAAGATCTTGAGAACCAGACTCCACTGTCTCCATCTGTCTCTATCAGAGCAAAACCCCCTTTATAAAAATGTTACAGACACACGATTTCCCTCGACACCTTCCCACTCAGCCTCTCCCTCAATGTGTTGCCTCGTCTTTGAAGTGGGATGAATTCCTCAAAGAGATTCCACGTACTCTCCGTCTGAGTGATGATCGGAGAAGTGAAGAAAATCTAGATGATGAGCCACTTGCCTGGAAGGTGAAAGGTGAGTTCACATTGCATAAACTAGTCAGGACGAGATTGTCCACTTCACACGAGGGCCTGAAAACTCGTGTTTGATGCCACTGAGAAAGCCAAGTTAGGGCAATTTAAAAGAAAGCTCAAAAGGGCTATTGGTTAATTAGAAGATGATGTACGGCAGATGTTGTAATTGATGGAGAGTAATGATGAGACCCAGAATGCATTTGCCAGTGTCGAAGCGAGCACCCTTTGTCTAGCCTAAACCAGAAAGGAAAAGAGAAAGGTTATTCCGCTTCTGCAAAGTAAAACCAAGAAAAGGAAGCCTACTCCAGTGGTTTTTGAGGATGAAATAGAGGTCTTTCTTTGGCCCTTTCTTCTTAAATCCCAGAGAGGAATACCGTGTACGAAGGCGAGTGTCTCTTCCGGGTAAGGAACAAATGATTCAGGCATCCCGGGACGAGCGGCTAAATGCTTGCGAGAGAAATGAAAGGTGTTAGGGGGAGAGTGTTTGGCTTAGAATATTTGTGATGGAGGGAATGGTGACTTGTGGGATAGTCAACTTCGAGGTTGCGGCCTATTTGTTCTCAGATCCCTGCCTTACATGAGTGAGGTAAGGGTTTACCACGGAAGTTGGAGTTTGTTGAAAATGGTGCAAGATTTTGGTAGGTGAGTGGAGTCTATTGCTAAATGAGCCGAGTGCTCGGTTTCATCCTTAAGGTACCTAATAAAAGAGGGATCAGGTGCTGTTGATGGTGAATGTGCACAAGACGATTCATTTCCTTGATTGCCAAACTTGAGTCACGGAGAGGGTCTTTAAGAAACAAATGAAGGGGTGAGTATGGTTGTTGTTTGGTTGTTAACAAGTACTTCTACCAGGGAAGAAAGGAGGGGGTTTGTTGCGGGGATTGCGGTCCCATTAACGATGGGAGGCCTGGCACGTTTCGGCCAATAAGCTGGCGGGTGTGATGATAGATCACATACGCAAGATAATGCAAATGTCAAGGATGGAAAACGTGTGCTTTAACTTTAATAGTTCTTATTTGAGCAAAGGTCTTTGAATTTTTTTGGTGTTGAATGCGGGTTGGGGATAATTGGGACAAAGCCAGAGATGTTCACTCTCTCGGCTGGAAGAATGCGGAATGTGTGATGCGACGAGGAGGTGTAAATCCAATCCACTAATCTGTCAGACCAGGTGCCACCTAGCAAGAGGGTCCAATGTGGAGATAGAATGGCTTGCGCTGCAGCCGGAAGAGGAGGCGGAGATAGTTCGCGGCGCGCCGGTGGAGGAACCTGAGTACCGTCTCGGCCCTCGAAGGAAAATGGGAAACGAAGGGTGAGGAGTCGAGACTTGACAGCTGCTTACTGCTGGCCAAACCTTCAATGATCATTATCTGTAGCCCTGCACCCCGAACTATCCAGGCCTTAAATGATGTCAGCTCTTGTTTTCTCTCTCCTCTAGATTACGATTGTTGTTCTAACCTATCTTACTCTTGTTTCTCCACGTGATTGGTAGACGGTTCTTGTAAAATTCTCTTTTGTTGTGTTAAGTGATGATGTAATACTCTCTGGTAGAATGAATTTGGTTGTTGCCTTCATTCTCTGTTGTGTGTTTAGTGCTGCTTTTTATTTTTTCTTTAATTCAATGGCTAGTATTGCCCATTAAGCGTAAGATTAACATCTGCATTCTATCCTTGATTCATCTTTCTTTATTATGATGCCAAAGGGGGAAGATACTCCGAGGAAGGAATAATGTGAATCTGTGTAGAATTTGTGTAATGTTAGTCGGGGAATTATGAGCAGTGGGGGAATACGTAGGCACAGTGCGTAAAATATGCGAAGGTTGTCATCGTCAAAAGGGAAATTGTTAGATTCTTTGGTTTTGATGATGCTCGACCCAAATACGAGACTGATCCACTTGTCTCCAGGGTGTGACACAAATTTGGTAAGGCGGAAAAACCTTCTGTTTGTAAAGGTTACTTTGCTTGATGAGTTGGTGAGCGGCAGGGCGCTGACTGATCAGCGAGGAAGCATAAGCGCGGCTAGGCGAAGTAGGTCTTATGTACTTAGTAAATGAGAGAGTTTTATTTGTTGGGATGAACAACGCTCTCTCCTTTCACTTCTGGACGAATAGTTGGACAAACAAATAGGTGGACAAACCGACAACTCTTTTATTGGGAAAAAAGCAGGACCTTGACCTAAAGCCTTCCTTCTCTCTGAAAAAGGCAACCCATTGTTTCCTCGTTGAAACGAGATCGAAGTTATTGAGCTCGAGTTTGAGGTTGCCATCAAAAGACGGTGCACATTGTAATAGATAGAAAACTTTGTCATTTGTACAAGTTTGTTTTCCCATTTCAAAGGTTGTTTTCTTGTTTACATCGGCTAGGGTTAGTTGACATTTCGGCTAGAGTTAGCCTTGTATTTGATTGAGTTTTAGGTATTGGAGTAGATGACATTGAAGTCATTGTTTGAAGTCTTGTAATAGAGGTGTTACAAGTGGGAGATTAGGAGGTTAATCTCTTAGTTTATACGATGCAACCAATCTTGTTGCTCGGATCAGTAGAGGGAGTTTGAGAAATCCTACGGGGTAGGTCGTGGTTTTTACTTCACCGTGAGCAAGGAGGTTTTTCCACGTAAATATCGTGTGTCATCTTCTTACTGCTTTATTTACATGTGTGTGTCTGTTTGTGTAACACGATAGAGGGGCCAGGGTCCAGTACGGTGAGCCGACCCATATAACTATGATCACAGATAATAGACCTTTTTATTTGTTATTTTAACTTGATTTGGTGTCATGACGTGGGTTTGAAGCTATTTTCACCTTTCTTTCTGTGATTACAAAAGTACCCTATCAATTTAGTAGTTGCAAATGAGGAAGGGAAGTTTCAGTTGCTCATTTTCCTTGAGTACGGACAGTTTTGTTAATCTTAACTTGTCATTTTTTGTTTGGTGTCATGATATTTGACAACTTTTCATTTCATACAGCTGCTCAGCATCTGAATCTCACTGCAATAGTACTAAAAAACTAAGCATCAACTTGAAGCCAAAATTCCTACTTGCTCAATTTTACATGCTCTTGGAAGTTGAAGTTTATCGATTACTTAAGTAAACGAGCAGGCAGTCTGGGTCATCTAAACTGACATCAGCCATCCTGTAAGTGCATGTATTCTATGTAATGATCAGGTGGCCTTACAGCACGAGGATTGTTAGAGTGAAGCCATAAAATTCTCTCGAGATTTCGAGCAAGCCATCAGTATATGCTGCTTGATCTAAGGCACAATCTTCAAGCACCTCATCTCTCTCTGGCTTTGCTGGCTTATTTCCCATCACCGATTAACTTCAAGAATCTTAATGACGGAAATAAGAATCAGTAGTAAGTGTCACTCTGTTTTACTTTCAGCACCAGGAATTTCTCTGGATGTGTTGTATTGATTTTGAAACAGCTTGATCATGCATATACAACACCCGATCAGGGGTTAATGGAGTCTCGCAAAGATTACCAGAACCAGAATCTTGAAATCTGGCCAATTTTCAGTAGCTCATTCTCTAGGATTTTATCGCGGATGGTGTTATTATTCCAGTTAGAGAAATTCATTTCCTTCTTTTTCTTTGCACAAGGTGAAATTTTATTAAGACCAGAAATAATTGTGGCTGGTGATTTTAGTTGGGGGAACAAGCTATAGTTAGACTTCATAGATTCTGCAGTGATATAATAAAGTCAGCTACGCAGTAATCAAAGTCATTTATAACAGCCATTTTGTTCCAAAAGGAAAGCAAAAGAATACATTTGGACATAAGATAAAGTATAAAATAGTCTCAAAAAATTCTGGAGTTGCTTCTCTCCTGATTGCCCACCAAATGACTGCCTGGATGGAATTCTATGTCGTTAAGGAGACTCTGTTTTACTTGCGATGAATGGTCATATTGACCCGAAAGTAAAATAACTCTATCAGAGTATTATAATGAAAGAACTTAAATGTCAAATCCAATTTAAGAATCACTGTCTGAGTCTAGCATTCGAAAAACTCATATTTGGGCTTTAAAAAATTATATTATATTTTTTATCTTTATTATTAAATCTTATATTCTAGATTTATGAAATTAATTATTTAATTTTTAAAAAACAAAAAAAACCAAAATAAATAAAAAAATTAAAAAAATTAAAAAAATTAAAAAAATTAAAAAAATTAAAAAAATTAAAAAAATTACATTCTATGAAAAGCTTTTTAAAATAAAATAATATATTGACACAAATAAATAACAATTTTAAGAGAATAATGATAAATTGAGTTGTATACTTGATAGGTACATAAAAAAAATGACACTTGAATATTTTAAAAAGAGGCACCAACCAACGAAATTGAATGAAAAGATTTATATTTGAAATTTTATAGTTTAATCTATATAAAATATGAGTGTGTATTAAATATGTTTTAAATAAAAAAAAAAACCAATTATTTAAAATTATATATATATATATATATATATATATATATATATATATATATATATTTATCTATTCGCTAATATCTTTATGGCCAGATGCGAAGCGCGGATATATTCGCTAATATATTATAAAGAGAATGATTAAAGAGTCGTTTCAAAATAAATGACCTAAAAAATGAACAAATTAAATTTTTTACTTCTTTCTCCTTCACTTGAAAAATATGAGTTAAGCAATTTGCTTTGAAATAGTACAAAATCTTTGAACAAATAGTTTATCCTCTCATATTCTTTTTTATTGTTTTAATAATTGATTATATTTAGTATTCCTTGAATAAAATAATTATTATTTACATAGAAAAATGAATTTTGCTTTGAACATTTATTTTAATATTTTAAATGTGATATCTTTTATTTTTATTTAATATTCTAAAAGTTATATTTTACCTCATTTTTCTTTTATATTATACCTTATTTTGAAAATTCAATTCTATAATATACAAAAAAAAGAGAAAAACAAATATGGTGCAAAGAAGTTAATAAGAATATAAAACTAAATTGTTTTGAAATTTTAAATATTTAGTATTTGTGAAACTAATATTATATCATAAGATTATATAAATATTATAATAATACAAAAATATATGTTGTGTTGAATTTATTCATTACCTTATATGAAATATAAAATATTTACTTTGAAGCTCAATTTATTTAAGAAACTTAATTATTTGATGGGGTGAGATCATTTTATTGATACAAATGTCATAATAAGGTAGCGTCAATAGTGCAAAGTGAGGCGAAGGAAATATAACAAAGAGTAATCAACCTATTATATTAAGGAACAATAATAATATTATTATGATTAATGTATTAATATATAGAGAAAATATTAATCAACAGTAAAAATAGATATTTTAATATAAAATTTGTAAAATAATTATTTAATCATAATCTTAATTTTTATAGTAACAGCGCAGTGCGAATATGTGAACTAGTTACTAATAAAAGGGTTCTGTCTGCTTAACTCACAGAAATAAAAAAAAATTTAATGCTTATGGACCTTTACAGGTTAAAGATACGTTATTAAAACGAGTTCAGAAAGCACATATAAAAATCAAAACCAAAGTGATTGAAATTATAGGATTTCTCAATAACTTTTATCTTTACCTTTTCATGTCTATAGCCTTTTTCGTATGATTAATTTCTTTGATATTTTGAGTGGGTACATATATTAGTAATATTTATATTTGAAGGTATAAGATCATGGTGCTTTATGGAGTAATTATTTTAAAATTTTCCTTAGGCAAAGGCTTTATCGGGACCGATAACCTATGAATCTTAATATATTACTTGAGTTTGAGTTAGGTTGGTCTTCCTTTTAAGAAAATAAAATCAATTAAATATAAGATTTTTCAAATGTTGGGTAAATCAAAGCTAAATTAATTTAGTTAATTTTTTTATCGCTTTAAATTTATTGTGTTATTTGGTCAATTTGTTTTTTGTTTCCTAAATCATTTTCTTTAAAATATAGAATATATAATTTAAACACATAATTGATTGATTTTATTCTAGTATAATACTGTTAAAGTATTATGTTTCCAGGAAAAAAAAAAAAAAGGGAACTAAATATGTAGTAAAAATTATTTGTAGCTTCCTGAAAATTGTATTATCTAAAAATTTAGTCATTTCTAAAAAACATAGCAAAACTTGTTACCATGATTTTTTTTGTATTTCTTGCTTTCCAAACATGAGGCATATCATACCAGAAATACAATTGTGCTTATCTTAACAATAAGCAAAAGAACATCGACATGCTATAGATAGTTGATAGCCTCTCGCCTTCACTAATATAGCTGCTTGAGAAAACAGAGCAACTGAAATACCTCTTACCAATCAACTTGTGCTCCTTTTTCCCTCTTGAGCAACTTTTGGTTTCAAAAACTTGTGCAAAAGTACGAGGAAGCAGCGAACAGAGCAGGATGAAAGACGACGGAGGTTCAATCTCTGAAACTCTATCAAGGTTTCAAGATGGTATATCTTTAGATGTTTTGGGGGAAAACTTCAATTACTTCTCCAATAACCAAATTAAGCAATATGCACAATTTAATGGGTTTATTCAATCACTTGATTGTGAAGCCTCAATGCAATGGAATATCAATTGGAGTTGGCCAATAAGTAAGCGATGATGGTCAATGACAACCTTTACCGACTCATCACCCACAGATCTAGTAGATAAGTGTTGAGATCCCAACTAAGGTAGAGTGATGGTAGTCAAACACATCTTATTGTGGAAGTGGAAACATCTCAAATAAGGAAATGCAAAACCATAAAAAGTTCAAATAAACAAAATACATTAATATGTAGTTGAGTAATAAAAAATTTAATCTACAATGAAAAACACCAACCTGTAATGACTGAACTAGCCTGCAATTTTTCAGAATTGTATAACATAAACTCATATTATCTAAAAACAATGCACACCCCTATGAGGTGTCATGTCAAATCCATTTAGGAAAGAAGCACATACTTGTTTTATTAATTTTTAGCAGAAAATTAGTATTTTCTAAAACATTTTCACCCACATCTTTTTGGTCACTAGACCATAGCAAGAGTTATATATCTTGCAACTCAAATGTTGCTCAGTCGCGTCTCACAAAAATACATTTATTTTATAAGCGGGGTGTTGTGTTGAGTGTTTCAATGCTTGTACTCGACTAATTTTTGTTTATATATAAGAAATAATAAGCACATATATGCTGCAGTTTACCACCAGCATGACCAAACTACTGAAAAACTTGCAAGAAAATTTGTAGAATTCTAAAACCACATTAATGGTAGTTCTGTTTTTTTCCACAAAAATATACATACATCCATTTCCCAGACTGTCACTTTATATGACTGAAACAAGTATTTTAAGACTTCTTTAATCAAGTGTCAGTAAATTCTGTTTGCAACATACACAAATATTCAAGCTACTTTACATCTTTAACTTACAGCAAATTTAGTTAGGATGACGCAACAACTCAATAGTGTAACAATTTCTACCATATTCAGTAAATTCAAAATAAGTTCAAAGTATTATTTGGTTGTTCTTTGTGTTCGTTGCACTTCTATCCTAGAACTACAATGACATAATCCTATTGGTCGGGTACTAGGAGAGATTAATAAATTTCTAATGGATACATTGTGAATTTAGTGGGCTCGAATTTATTCCACCTTCTTCTCCATTTCTGATTTTTGTTTTCGAATTTAATTTTTTGAATACAGTTTGCTAACAACAAGTAAAATGTCTCAAGTTGGCCTTTGAGGAGTCATACCAAACTTCAAGTAAAATGTCTGATGTTTGGACTTCACAAGATCATATTTTAGGCAAAAATGTTCGAAGTCATGCAATTTCCTTTGATCGTATACGTTTAAAGTTATTTTCAGCGGTTAAACTTCTAAAAAAATTTAAAAGCAAGCACCAAATTAAATGACAACCTAGAAATAAATATTCGTATACTTCACCTGTGAGTTTACCATAAAAAACACCCAAGCAAACAGGCTAAAGTGTTCCTTTTGGGCTTTCATCTACCTGGATGAAGAAAAATTGAAAAATAATAATTATTATTATTCAATTAAAAGACCTAAAAATATCTATTTATGAATTTCATTCCATGTTTGTATACATATAGTCGAATATAATTTCTTTTCACTCAAAATGTATATTTAACTAGTAATAAAATGGAGAAAATTTGAAAAGGGAAAATTTCTATATACAAAATAAGATTCAATATTATTAAAAAGCATAGCGGTACTTATCTTGTTACCATGTACAATAATAGTTTCTTACAAAATTTATATGAAATCATATAAATTAAAATACAGAAATAAAATTAGGCTCAAATCGCGAAAATAAAGTAAAGCAATCGATCTTCCCTTATTTTCTCTCTTTTCTATTTCCATCCAAAGATAATATTCCCTGATTTTCTCCACCTTTTGCTCAAAAAGTCCATTCTAATTGGTAAATCTCTAGTTCAAAATTCATACACAATCAATTTCTCAAATATGTTCCTTGTTTCTTAAATTCATTTTTGCTCGATTCGTTCGGCATCGATAAGAAAAAATACTCTCAACATCAATATACAATCAAGTTCTCAATTATACGTGATTGAAATTTCAGAAATCATACACTATCAAATTCAAAATTATACAAATTAAAATCTTCTTTGACTAATCATGATAAATTCAATCTTTCATTCAATTTTGAAACAACATAGTTGAACATGAGACTTAATAATTTTAGGTGTATTTACATGTTTAATTATCATATCTTACCTGCATTTATGTCTTATTTTAAGAGCAAAGAAGCTAAATACACCTAATTATGCCTCATTATCGCGTCATTGACCTAATGAAAGAGCTTTATCTATTTTGCAAGTAAAAACTCTCAAAAAGTGACTAAGTATGAGAAAACATGATGTTCCATGCGGAGCATAGCTCAAAGCAAGCCTACACTTTAATTTTTAGCTTGCTGGCGAGCACAAAGAAGAAAGAAGAGGAAATTTAACCAAGTGTGGGATCCCTAGGAGTATCACAGAGCAAAGATCAAAGAGAGCTCCAACCTCGCTGGAGCTAGCCCCGCGATCCCCAAATCTGAAATGCTTGATTTATGTGCTAAGTATGAAGCCAGAGTGGCCACCTCGTGGAGGGCGAGGCTGAAGGCGAATCCATAACTCGCTCTGGAGCTTGACTTGGCAAGATGGATGCACGGGAGCGGTGGAGAAATGACTAAGTATGGAACTGCGGCAAGGCCTCACGGGCGAAGCCCATCACAAGGTCCCTTCCTCGCTTTGGCGCTCGCCCGCGAGCACGGTATGGATTTCTAACCCAGAAATAAAAGCCCACCCGATTTTGGGTGGGTCTTTGAAAGTTTTATTTACTATAAAAAGAGGCGCCTTGATCATATTTTGGAAATGCTCAGATATTTTGAAGATGATAAGAAAATGTTTGTCTCTCTACTTGGGTTACTTTTCTTTATCATTACCAAATATGGAATTCAACATGAACATTTGTGGTTGTACTATCAGACATGAGTGACTAAACATCCTTATTAAGGGCTATGGCTGAAACATGATTATTTTATGTATGAACTTGAATTAGTATTGCTCACATTATAATTGATTATATATTTATCATTACGCTATTTGTGATCCAAGCTAAATTACGTACTTAGTCTTTAAAGGGTGAGAGAGGAAAACCAAGATGAATGGGAATCCAATTGAATAGAATCCTTGAGAGGGAAAAAATTTTAACTAAGTAAAAGATATACCTAGTCATAGATTTGGATTTCATATACGGGAGTTTGAATATGTTCTTGTTATGAACATGTTATAAAGATATAGTTATGTGAGTAATATGAGCAGAGGGTTAGAGACCGAGAGAGTTTTAACTATATCATTAGCCTAAATGATAAATTATGATCTCGATAAGGTTAGCATATTAAGGAAAGTACATCATGAACATGAATGCAAAGTATGCCATAGTACCGAAGTTCTTCAATCATTGATAATTTCATATAATATCCATCAACTCTTTTTAATCTAAACAAAAGGTTACACAACCTTCACAACCAACCTCCCTGAAAACAATAGTCATCAAATAACAATAGCTCATATTTAAATTGCTGTCAACTGAGTGTGGGTTGGACAGCCCGAAATCTCATTATGTTATAGCCCAGCATGCGATCGTACACTTGCATGTGTGTTTGGACATGACGTAACAATTAAATATTTAGATTTTAAAATTGTACATAAACTGTGTGTGTGTATATATATATATATATTATCACTTCTTCCTTTACTGTCATTGTATTTAAACTGCTTATAATATATCATTTATATATATTGTACATTTTGTGTATGAATTACTTGTCCAAATGGATTGTTGATTGCAGGTAAGAGCTTTCACTGAATTCCTTTCTTGTTTTTGAATGATACATGCAAAGTTCATGTTAGGTTTTTTTGAAAAAATACCACGTTTCAAATTTAGCTCAGCACTTGAAATTTCCTCACAAATTTATTTGTATAAAAACATAAGTGATATGAACTATGCTATATTATTACAAAATTTGTATATTGAAGTTCATGTGTAGTTCTTTGGAAATTTAAAACAATATACAATTTTCATATAATATTGATACAAATTTAATACAACTATAACAACAGAAAAAATTAAAATATAATATCATACAATTCTGTGCAGCAAAATTGGACCACGACAAGAACAATAGAGCCACATCAATGTCGTCTTTGCATCTGTCACCTCTTCAAACCTCCTATTGATTTAATAAGAGGATAAAAGCAAAAACTTTTGAATGTGACGGAAGAAATGGAGTATTTTAAGTGACAATAAAGAGAAGATCACTCTTTCATTGCATTTGAGGGGATTAGATAGGAAGAAGTAATTAAAAAATAGAAAAAAACCATCCCTCCTGATCGTCTTCCTCTTTTCCTCGTCCATTTCAGAAATGTGTGTGGTTTGTTGTTCTACCTCATTCTTGAGACTCTCAACTTTCGTCAACTTCTCTGAATATTTTTTATTAGACAAACCATCTTATTCCACGAGTCTCAATTATGTTCTTGTTCTCTTGAATGGGTTTGTTTAGTTGCGTTGACTGATTTTGGGTGAACTTTCTCCTAAAATCGTGGTGTAGAGGGAAAGTATTTTGAAATTGAAAAGGAAATTGGAGATTCTAGTATTGAAGGAGATTGTGGCCGAAAACTAAGCGCACTTAAAACCTATTTCTGTAAATTAAATCTAAAATTGTGGAAATTTTCATGGATAGTTAAAAAAACACAAATCTGATATAAATTGTCATATGTTTATTAGGAAATGGTTATAAAAAAAAAACGCTTCAACTTTTGCGAAATTATTATTACCTCTCAAGCTTTGCGGGAATTAGCTACTATTTTAAGTGATATTATCGTTGTCCTAGACAAGAATGTCACTCTAACCAAACTAAGTGTTTGCGTGCTTTTAGAAAGAAAAAGTTTAGAGGAGTCTCAATGGGTCACTCAACTTTCCCGAAATAGAAATCTAAAGTTACTAAAATATTCTTTCTTTTCTCGGTTTCTATCAAAATCACTGAAATCTTTCTATTTTCTGGTTTCACTTTTAATCGACTATAATGATGTGTCTTGCAACTTGGTGGTGAAAGTTATTTAGATTTCAATCTCTGATGATGCTTTAGCTTTGTGGGTGTCTCAAAATTGTTGGTGTTCTAAAAGAATTATTAGATGAGTCATTTTATTCATCACTAATTTAAAAAGAATTTAAGTTTTCAACATATGTGATTTGTTAGATTCATTATTGATCTTGTCATCAGGAAAGTTTAGGGTTTATTGCTAAATTAGGGTTTTTCCATAATTTAAATTGAGTTATAAGTGAGGTTGATTATGTTTGTATTAGTATTTTCATGTTTGCTTAGTTGTTTTCTCCAATTTTGAGTTTCTACCATGTTTGGCCATGTATACTCACTTGTTCGAATATTTTCTTTTGTGATTCTAAATGTTTTATTACTATCTATATATTTATATAAAGGAGGGACTTAGGCCGCCTACGTGTCATACCTGGTTTAGAATCTCGTTTATCTTTTTTACGTATTTTCTCTTTTTTGACTTGTTCATTAAAATTAAAATAAAAAAAGAAAACCGCGATCACATTTATTCATCTTGATAATTGGCGTCTCTTCCTCTAATAGCTGTTGATATATAACGAATTTATTGAAGAACAAGAAAGGGAAAAGAATCAAAGAAACAAACCTACGGGATTCGCTAAGAATAGAAGACAATACTCTGATGAGGAAGGGGGCCCTATATGGCGTAAAAGGCCACCAAACCTAAGGCCCATTACGCTAACAAGTATATGGGCTAACATTCCCCCTCAAACTCACAATCACGGCAGTAAGCGTGAGTTTGTCACCTGAAAACGAAATCAGGCAGCTAGGCGAGCCTTCGCCCAAAGATTGACAATGCAGCAAGCGATGGAGCAAAAGGAAGTGATATGGTCATTTGGAGATGACGAGTGGTAGCCAATCAATCTCGTGTGTTTACGTCGCTAAATGGAAAACGAGTTCGCTGCGGTTGCATGCCTCTTGTTATCCTTGATATAGGGGAGTAGGCGAGGAAATATGAACCCCATTATACACAAGCCAGCGTAACCAAACAATCTCACATTGTTCACTACCATATACGATACTCAACCTCCGTGGAAGATCTAGAAACAATATCTTGTTTTTGCTCTTCCGTGATATTAAAGAATCTCCAAGGAACACATAAAAACCGGTGGTGGATTTGCGATCATTACGTTGTCATCCCTGTCAGCATCACTTATGAGCTCATGACTCGAGAGATAGCGTGAGAAAAAAAGAGGTTAAAGCTGGGTGCCAAGATATCTCCCGAAATATGAAGTCTGGCTCAGTGAAGCGAAGTAGGAGCTGATAACAAGCTGACTACTTTCTTATGGCCCATGAGCTATGTCACGGGCGAGTGTGATAAGATCCCACTGACCTACAACAGTCAGATAGGGCTCGGATACATTAACAAAATACCATCACTAGGAGAAGTGCAGGTGCATTGGTTTTGAGTGGGTATCTGCCCGATCTGTTATCGAGAAAGGCGTGCCGTTTAAACGAAGTCGAATATACTTAGTAGAGAGAATATATCCTTTCTTAGGCGAGCCACCTCAAATAACGTAGCGAGGGCAGAGTCGCTGGCAAGCCAGATGAGCCAAATCATGCTTCAATGACTCGATACCGTCATGATCATGCGGTTATAACCGTATAAATCTCACATGCTAAGGACAAAAGGATTTGCCCACGCACTTCGTGCTTCTAACAAATAACTGAATCATGGTTACACTCGGGACAAAGCTAAGGAAGTAATCACAGTGGAGAATTTCTCAAACCAAGCACGAGGGCTTTCTTTGAGACCGTATGAACTTTTCGGAAATGACAAAGCTTTCACCATTTTGGTGATCAGTGCAGGTGGAGGAGTCATATGTACACTTTCTCATGGAGATCACCATTTAGAAATGCATTCTTGACATCCATTTGAAATATCTTTCATTGTCGAACGGATGCAATGATCATAGTGCAAACGTGCGTCATCTTTGTCAGCACGGGAATGAGAAGGTCTGCTCATAGTTCATACCATATTTTTGTGAGTACCGCTTTTTGCCCGCAGTCTATGCTGTATCGCTCAACGAGACCCGTAGATTTGTTTTATCTTATACACCCACTTCGACAACCAATCGTATGTTTACCGGGTGGGAGGGTAATCCAAATCCCAGTGTGTGTGTCGATGAGAGTAGTGAGTTCCTCGGCCATAGCACGCCAAGAGGATCGGAACCCATGACCTCTACATAGGACTCGAGTTCGGTGATTGATGTAAGTTTGTAATAAAGGAAGCAAATGGGTGAGTAGAGCGAGAATAAGCAAAATCGGGTAGTTTGGTGGACTTACTCGGCGAGTAGACCTCCTGAGGAGGTGGATCTCGAGTCTCGAGGATCGGACTCGGACACGGGCGGGGCGGAGCAACGTCGGGCGGCACGTCGGGTGGCGCGGTGAATCCAGCCCGGAGCCTCGTGGCTCGATACAAAATGGATCAATACGCCAAAGATCGACTTAGTAACATCATGGGATTTATTTAGAATTGAATAGAAAGAATATCTCCCAAAAGGTGACATCTGTGGAAACATATAATTTATAGTGATAGGATCATGCTTGATAACTTTTATGTCAACACAGTACCCCGAAAATACGTATAGTGATTTTGGCTCGAAACGTTTTGTTCAACACATGAGGATGAAGAACAAAGCAAGTACATCCAAAACTTCGTAATGTGATAATGCGGCATGTGGCGTACAATTTACGAAATGGAGACATCCACTGAAGTCGATACGGTAGGAATACGATTGATCACGCTATCTGGCGGTTAGAGCCTTCTCCCCAAAATTACTAGGAACCTCTTGAGATAATAGTAAGGAGCGTGTAGTCACCCGACCGTATGACGGTGTTTCCTTTCGGCAACAGATTACCTTTCAGTATCATATAGATAGGCAGTGTATGGTACCATCGAGGCAAGTAATTGAGTGAAATCACTAGAAGTATAGTCACCCCCTAAGTCACACACGAAACACTTTATCACAGTAGAATGTTGCGTTTTAGCAAGGGCTACAAAGTTGTTGTAAATGCCAAGAAATTCGGACACATTGCTTCATAAGATAAACGGGTATACCAAGTATGATCATCCCATGGAACTAAAACATAATAGGTCGAACCACCCTTAGTGGATGCGGTGATGGTCCCAGTACATTAGAATGAATAATGTCCAAAAGGAATATTTGAATAAGAACCTTTTATTAAAAGGTAAGGCGGAAAATTTTGCCGGTTGCCTTTTTCGTCGAAATATCATAAGTGTTTAAATGACCCAACGCACCAGTAGAGCCCGAAAAAGCGTAAGCGTGACAGCGTCATGTCAGCGAGGAATGCAAAAGATAAAACTACGAAGGCAGAAAGGACTCAAACGAAAGAAGACAAATCAATGCTAGAGGCAGCAGCGGACACTTTGAGACTCAGGACATAGGATTCCCTGACTACGGCAATCCAATCCACCTTACAGTGTGTTGGTCTGTGCAAGACAAATAAAATCGAAAAGAATTACCCAATGGCTGAGTCCTACACAGCGGGCGTAGAGGCAGATTAAAAGCAAGTTTAGGAATATAATAAACATTGGACGAAACGATGTGAGAAGTAATGTAAGAACTGACACCTCTCAGTGGCGTAGATGTGAGCTGCATGGACATAACGAGAGAGTGGTGAAATGGGTGACAGGAACCAAACAATGACAAGCGATGTGACATATGATGGGTGGCACCGAATCCGGAATCCACGGGGATGAGGTACGATGTGTAGAGGAAAGTGGACGACTTCAGATCTTACGACATAGCGGTAAGTTGGAGGCCAAAAACTATACATTTGTTCGAACACACAGGATGCTTGAAGGAGGCACGGTGCTAACGAACTCGGCATCTACGGTAATGCGACAATGACAGGCGCAGGGCGTGGAGGAGTACGAAGAGTGTGAGTTTGTCCATTCTTATTCTTACGACGAGACTTAGCCTTGTTGACAGCAGCGGACATGAGCCTTCCAATGATTTTTATGCTTGAAAAATGCACACTCATCAAATACAACTTTAGGAGATCGTCGTGATTGATTGGAAGTATAAAACGATGTGGTCTAGGCGATGCGGTGAGCCAGCAAACCTGACGGGGAGTAGTAGGTGTTTTGACCCTTTATCAGTGAGACTTGATACAGTCTCTTCACTTGTCCGGTTAAATTGGACAACTAAATCAACTTTGGGAGGGAGATCGATGAAGGATTGTTCCACGTAGTCCTTCAAAAAATCGAGAACACGATACCATCAAGAGGTGAACCAAGCGTTGTTCTTCCCTCACAGCAATGTACGGTATGAAAACCTTTGGTCTGCGGTCGGTAGGTCCAAATTGATCCCTAAAATCGAACATAACGTATAAAAATCTTGAATGCTTGTTAGCCCATATACTTGTTAGCGAGGCAGGTAGCCAGGGTTAGGTAATCTTATGCACATATAGGCACCCCCGCTTCCAGGTGTAGAGAATTGTCTTACATTATAACATGTAGCTCGTAGTTAGCCTTTTTGACTCTTTCCTTTCTTGTTCTTCAATAAACTCTTGTTATATATCAACATGGTATTAGAGCCAAATAAACCGATCCTCCTGTTGTAGCAACCACACAGGTTAGTGGATCAGGCCAGAGGCGGCGCACTCCGTTCGGGGTTTGGGGTTAGGGAGAAGCCCAGAAAGCATTTTCTAACTACATTCTCCACAGGTTTCTTGTAGCTCGTCCGTTTAGATCTTTTGTTCGTAGGAATTTAGTTTATTTACTCCCTATTTGGGTTCTTATTTTCTTCATTTGTCTGAGAGTAAGCTAACTTCAATTGACCTTATTGTTCTTGTTGTTGTTGGTTTGGTTTTTTGATTTGGACTAGGGTATTTTGTTAATATGGATGGAAAGGATGGTCTCTGGTCAATTTAACAACACCCGATTAGATGACAAAATTATGCGTATTGGGTTATGTCATGAAGAATTTTCTTCGTGGCAAGAATACGTGGGGCTATGTCATGCAGGGTTAAACCAAACCTAAGGATGAGAGAGAATTTGAGGATTTTTGTATTGTCGGTGGTTATGGGGAAGCTTGCTAACTCAAAGGTTATCACTTGGATTAACAACTCCATAACTCTGCATCAGTGGGTATGATGGCCTAAATGTGACACGACAAAGAAATTTGGGATCATTTGGAGGCTATACACTCGGTCTAATTTTGCGAAGCGTACAGTTAGAATACGATATTCGTGCTCTTCCAACGAATGTTATAGCGAACTCAGCACTCTTTCATCAGACACACACACATGGGATTTGGTTACCTCACACAGTAAACATACGATTGGCTGTCGATGGGTGTATAAGATAAAAACAAAGCTTGATGGGTTTGTTGAAGCGATACAAGGCTAGACTTGTGTTGCTTTCAGCAATAACTCTGTCAAAAGTACTCGCTTCCTCACTCTTCCTTTTCCTCACTCTACGCATCTTCTTTTGTGTCTTTCCCCCTCATTTTAAAAGAGTGAAAGATAAGTTGATATATCAAATTCTTGAGGATTGTTGATAAAAAAATTTCTTCCAATTCCTTTTAAATCGTAAGGAGATATTAGTGCATTAGAAAGAAGTTTAAAACAAACTTGGTTGTAACATTGAGTTTATTTTAGAGATTACTACCTTAACAGAGGATAGGGACAAAGTTATTCTTCTCGATTAGGGATTACATCCCAAGACCTCCTCGCCACCGAAGTAAATCTTCTATTTTATCTTTTTGCGATTTTTAGCTTTTCTTACATGTTTAGTTGATGTTTCATGTATCTTAATTCCAATTCCTTTTATATCAATGGAGGAATATATAGTGCAGTAGAAAGAAGTTGAAATGAAACTTGGATATAATATTAAATTTATTTTAGGAATTGCACTACCTCGACAAAGGATAAGGCATGAGGATTATTCTTCTCGATTAGGGATTACGCCAAATTTACTCCCACAGCCACCGAAATTAAATCTTCTTTTTCTCTTTTCACGATGTTTTTAGTTTTTTAAATGTTAGTTGATGCTCCACATATCTTTAAGAATTTATATTCTTGAATTCCTAGTTGATTTGGAGTTTATGGAAAACTAAATAAAAATGCATCTTTTGATTAATTTGTTGCCTATTTATGAGGGTAAATTTAATCTTTAAAAAAATTATACAAAAATTATATTTTTACACTTGAAGGATTTTAGTAACACCTCTTATGTTGAAATTTTAGGAAAATAAGGCGAATTTGACATACAATTTTGGGATTTCTTCCACCCTTATGTTTCTACGATGGTAGCAACCACCTGATGAGTTGAAGTCCTTTAGGAGTTTGGACAGGTCCTAACAATAATTATATATTTAAGAATAAGAAGGAGTGTTTCTTTCGAGTTTTGTCAAGGTACTTAGAATTAGAATAATTAGATGTTTAAAACGGTTTCATGATAAGTTTCTATACTTTTTTTATAAAGATAAGAACATGAGTCTCTCCTTGAAAATTAATGAGATATTATATCTTGGTATTTTTGACCATTTTCATAATAAATATAATAATTATTTATTGTCATCATTGGAAAGGCGATCAGGACTTGGTTATGATCTTATTCCATGAAATATAACTTGGTTGTAACATTAAATTTATTTTAGGAATTATCACCTCAATAGAGGATAAGAGACGAGTTATTCTTCTCGATTAAGGATTACACCCAAATTTACTCCTGCCACCAAGGTATATCTTCTTTTTTTCTCTTTTTCACGATTTTAAATTTCTTTTGGTTAATTTGTTTTCAATTTATGAGATTAGTTTAATCATTAACAAAATATACAATTAATCACATTCTTTTTACCTTGAAGGATTTTAGTAACACTTAACACATTGAAATTTTAGGAAAATAAGGCCTTGAAAGTTTTTACATACAAATGTTTAGGAGTTCTTCCATACTGTTGTACTGAACGCAGCTCCTGTGATAAGTTGGTGTCCTTTAGGAGTTTGGAGCCGGTCTAACAATAATTATATATTTAAGAATAATGAGTGTTTATTTTTGAGTTTTGTCGAGGTACTTAGAATTAGAATAATTAGATCTCTTAGCTTAGGTTTCATGATAAGTTCTACATTTTATAAGGATAGAACATAGAATCTCTCCCTTGAAAATTAATGAGATGTGTGCATATTTGGTATTAACGCAACAACTTTTCATATTAAATATAATAATTGTTTTATTGTATACATCATCGGAAAGGTAGTCGAGACTTAGTTGTCAATCTTATTACATGAAACGAAATTTATTTGTAATATTAGATTTAATTTAGGAATTATTACCTCAGTAGAGGATAAAAATTTGGGACGAGGATTATTCTTTTCGATTAGGGATTGCCCAAATTTACTCCTCGACACCCAGATAAATCTTCTCTTTTTTGTTTTGCGATTTTAGTTTTTAAATTTTTATTTTGATGTTTCATATATCTTTAAATTTATATTCTTAATTCTTTGCTTTACATTTAGGTTTATTAAAATGATTTAAAAAATGCATCTTTTGATTAATTTTACACTTACTATTTATGAGATTCATTTAATCTTTCAGAAATATACAAAAAATACATTTTACACTTGAAGGATTTTTAGTAACACACGTTAATTACATTGGAATTTTAGGAAAATAAGGCGAAGTTTTGACATACAAAGTTTGGTTCTTAAGCCATACATTTTACGCTGAAATTTGTAACCACGAATGAGTTGGAGTCCTTTATGAGTTTGGATAGTCCTAACAATAATTATGTATTTTATAATAAGAGTGGGTGTTTTTGAGTTTGTCAACGTACACTTAAATTAGAATAATTAAATGCTTAAAGCAGGTTTTCGAATAAGTTTCTACACTTTCTTTTAAGGGTAAAAACATGAGTCTCTCTCTCAAAAACTAATGAGATGTGCATACTGCCACTACTTACCAATCACTTTCATAATAAATATAATTATTGGATTTTTATTGTCTATCATTAAAAAGGCAGACAAAACTTAGTTGCTCGATCTTATTCCATATAATATTTGTTGGTAATTATATAGCACATGACCTTTGGTTTAACCTTGAAAAGAACAAGCCGGTGCATTGAGAACTAGCTATGAGTGTGTTCGGGGAATCGAACCTAATTGGGTCTTATTTATGAAATATTACCTTTACCTTATTACGAAGGCTGTTCGTAGCTTGAACACCTTAACACAGTCATACGGTAACCTTTTATAGATTACCCCAATACTATTGTTGGCTTAAATTTGAAAATCAAAATAAAATTTTGAATTTTAAGAACACCCGATTATTTATATATAAGCAAGTAAAGCTTTTGGTTACAACTTTGAGCCGCCTTTAGTTTTAAAAAATGAATAAAAAGAGTAAGAGCGAAAAATTTCACGGTTTTATCCCATTTTGATACATTAATGGGATGATAAAAATTCATAACATTCTATGCACTTGCATCTCTTCTTTTCTTGATTAGTTGCACAAATGGAATGAGCTGACGAAATCAGAAATGCTTATAATATTATATTGGACCTATCGCTAAATCATTATACGAGAGGAATTCTTTTCCTCCTCTTATTAGAAAAGCCTTAAAAATAAGCTAAGTCATTTTTTCTGTTGTTCTATTTTTAAAAAATCAGGAGCTACTTTTACTAATCCTAAAGTGCGTCTCTTCCTCTAATTTCATGAAAACTTATTTATCTAAAAATACTAAACACTCTATGTGTTTGTACTTGGTCTTAAATTGCACTTGCAGAGAAGGAAAAGAATGATAATTTTGTAGAACTTTGTCCATGCACTTGATTATTTTGATGTGAGATGTCATGTCCTTAAACTTTGATGTTGAACAACACACATACAACGGAAGTAGTTCTAATCTTGTTTATAAAGGCGTCACGTGAACTATACGTATAATATTTTATTAAAAATATTATCACAGGTAGACTTTTGATATTTTCTTATATCATTGGTCACTAAGTTCCTCTTATACATTTGCATTAAATTCTTACTAGCAGTTCAATTTTGATTTGCTACTTGATGTGTGGATTCAAGATAACTTGATGCTGACATTTGTGTTGGAAAAAAGATTTACATATATCAATAAGATGCTTTACTGTAGAAATGAATATGTAGAATTGTTATGTTATGCTCTTTTCAAGGAGGTTCTGAATGACCAACCAAAATTAGTATTCCACATTGAAGTTGTTCCCTTGAGTTATGTCTAATAGCACTTGCCAATTCATTAGCTTAAACTTGAGTAAATCTTGAATTTTCTATAATTTTTTCAAATGGAAAAGCTATAAAGTTCTTATTTTAATCTTCTAGCAAATTGAAAATTGCATGTGGCATACTACGTATCATTTTTTTATCCCTATAAGAATATATATGTTGTTAATATAATTTAAGTTCTTGGGGTGAGTCTCTGTTGTATTTCTATACTTCAACCTACTTGAGTTGTATAATGCTATATTTGTATAACTTGATGGTATTATTATCATTTGTAGAGTAAAAATAAATTTTTAAACCAAAATCAAATATTTTTTTATTGAATTTATATTGTAGTGAATTTTATAGGAGTTACTAGTGTTCAACCAGCATTCATGAGGGTCACGAGTTATTGACAAATTTTACATTACAAAGTATAAGAGAACTCTTATTGTTTCATTCACGGTATTGAAATATGTTAATAGCAATTATTGAAATTTATTAATAATCTTTCTTCATTTTATTTAATCTTACTTTATATCTCTCATAAATTGAGTTAATTTAATTTGTAAAAGCTAAAGCAAAAAATCTCAATCTAAGACTATAGAGGCAAAAAGATTAGAGAAGATCTTATAAAGTACAAGAAAAGGAAGAAGAAGAAAACTATGATGACTTTCAAAGATTTTTATCAGAGTTCAATTCTCTTTTCTCTTTTGCTTCTACAACTGATTTGTAAAGTTCTATGTCGTTTATCCATCTATTTTGGTGATTTCTGAAAAATTATCTCTTTTTTTGTATTGGCGGATTTTTAACCTTCGATTCTTGAGTTAGTGAGTTTGACAATTTGGTGCAGGTGGGCCTCCATAATATAGTTTCTTTTGTTGCTTTTGTTGAGTTTTATTTTTTGAAGAAATTGATCTAATTTTGTTTAATGGTTAGATATTTTTAATCTATGTAACCGCTCTTTAGTCTGCGGGAGTCACATTTCTATTACAGTAGCTACTTGATGGCTACATGTTTTGAACGATAAAACTTTGTTAAGGTATAATAGAGGGTGTGTCTATTACTCAAACTGTTTTTAACTTAGGACATGAATATAGAAGCAAATATTCCTCATTAAATAGGATACCTAAAATATAGATAGCTAAGTTCCATCGAGAAAAATCCTGATGAATGATTTTCCTTCTTATTCTGGAATAGTGAATGTTCCTCCTCTAATTCTATGTATACTTGTATTGTGCATGCATTAGTCTACGGTTTCTGGGTTATCTAATTTTTTTCTATAATGAATTATATTTTTGGTGGATAATGGTGGTACGATATACATTGAAGGTCAATATCATTTATTAGACCTACGAATTGATATCCCCGAAGTATATGCTAATTGAGCATTTGCGGTTTAAACTCTTTGAGAAATTCTTGAAGGTACAATCGGAATTTTCTTTAAAGATCTATACAAATATCTCTTGAAGATAAATTCAAATTTGGTATGCCTATGGTAAAAACATAAAAACCTTAAAAACCTTATTAGCCTTTGATATGCTCGATGAGCCATGACAAAAAGACGAGAAGTAACAAAAATTTTACATGAAACGAGGATGTTGCTGTCGCCGACCTTTGAAACATGATTGGAGTGAAACTTTTGTAGTCCCAAGACATATTAAGCCATAAAATACAACATAATTTGAATCCGAATTTATAGTATATAGTAAACTCAATCTATGCACGCGATCTAGAAAAGGGTAAACCACGTTACGTCTTAAGTGAAACATTCATTTCAAGTTATTAAGACAATACTCATATTGTAGTTCTTGTTTTTTGGTTAAAACATTTATGCATTTGGAATTTTCAACTTGTCGTCCCGATTTGACATGTCATAACGGAACTTAATTTGAATTAGGGGTTCGGTTGTTTGCCCATTTTATTTGTACGTAAATTTGATTTTGATTTACTATACAATAAACTATTTGCTTACATTGAGAGAAGTGTGGATGAATTTTCAAGTTAAGCGCAAGTTGTAAATGCTTCTTAAATTAATAAATGTGTATTTACGATTTAGCGTTGGAATAAAAGTATAGTTTTAAATTGAACCCTATCACTTTGGTATCCTAATTCATTATAAAGCACCTAAGGAACTTATTAATTTATTGAAATATTTTTTCCCTTCAAGTATATATAATTAGTTGATTTTTGTGCAATCATGCTATATATCCCTTTATTTTTATTTTAATAATTTCTTTTGGGCCATTTAAATGGGAGAATATTTAAATGATATATGTAATGCAAAAGGGAGGGATGGACTTTCTACAAGGAAATATTAAGTTAAAACTAGAATATCTATTCACCTTTTTTCCACTTTTATTGTTCTTTACCAATTAGTTATTTATTTATTAAAAAAATTTATACTTCATGTTGACATTTATTTGATTTATACAAAATTTCAAGTATTAACACTTCTAGAAAGCAAAGGTTAAATAATAAAAATAAAATCAAAGATGATTTATTCGAGGGGATGAATGATAATATGTTACTATCCCATTTTCTTTTTTCTCAGTGCGTTTGTTTACTATGTCTAGGCTACTTAATATGGGTAAATATTATTGTAGTTCTAAAGTGATGGATTTTCTTCATATTGTAGATATCGTATTTTATGGCTTGATACTATAAAGAGAAAGTGTTAATTAGTGAAATAAATAAATTTATATTTGTCATTTATTAATTTATAAAGTTATTTTGCATCTTTATTGTTTAATCTATTTATTTTACTTTGATAGAATTTATAAAAGTATTGGCCCCCAATAAAATCGATAGTGGTAAATATTAGCGAAGCTGAATATTACAATGATTAGTATAATTCAGTCACGAGTAGTGAGTTTATATTGATAATATTAGGATAATCTTAGGCTGTTTGCATTTTTACATGTTAGTAGTGAAAAGCAGGCATTTGTAAATTGGAGAAATCACTAAATATATGGATGTCAATATGAATAGGATGTCCTTTTTGAACAAAGAGACTATATTAAAGAACTAGAACACACTACAAGCTGCTCATTTTGTGTTAAGCCACCCAGCAGTGACATTCTTGTAAATATTCAAGCTGATAGAAATGTTTTGAACTTTCTCAAAATTTTAAAAATGGGGATATTATTAATGCATGTCACATGGTTGGTGAACTAGATGGTCCCATTTGTTGAAATACTAGTCCCAATAAAATATTTTGCTGCTTTTTTAATAAAGAAGGGGATGGTGGTGTTCAAGAAGAGAATGGTAGTATTCCGTTATAATAAACAGAAAGCTGGTGCAACTCTTGAACAATGGCTGTTGTAACTACCTAACGGCTTCGACCTCCAACAGTGACTTTCCTGAATTTGGATTTGAATATTCCTTGAGAATAGTTGAATCGGATCATCAAGATCTATTTAATGAAGATAAAAATTTGAATATGAAAGTGATATCCATTAAGTATACATAAACTTGAGGGATGAAGGAGGTTTTACCCGAAGAAGGAAAAGAAAACAATGACAAATAACCCGAAGAAATTTCTGGCCAGTGAAGATGGTCCAGGATCTAGCTGCGGTAAGGACTACTCTCTTCTTTGATAAAAGCTTGAAAGATAAAATTGTTAATGATGAGCTAGTGTGTTGTAGTTTTAATACATTTAAGTATTGAATCGGGGTAAAGGCTGATGAGTTACGGTCGAGGAGGATTAGTAGGAGAGTCGGTTTTGATAAATTTGCTAAAAGGAATTGGTATGTGAGTTAGGGGTGGTTTTTAAGATGTAAAAGAGTTGAAGAAGTTGTTACCAAATATTCATTTCAAAAGAGTGTTCGATTAGAAGTATGTGAATGAGCCAAAAAGTTAGGGTAAGGTGTAGGTATAAGCTGATGCATGCCACTGTTATATGTGTCTTGACAAATCTATTAATAATTTCATAGTTAAAACCCTTGAAACCTAAACACAAGTGAGTTAAGAAAACTAGAATTGCATGTCCAATGCTAAGTTTTTGGGCGATCATTACAAGAGTAGAAATTATTGAACAACCAAGATTAGAATATTCAAATTTATTGTGGAAGAGAGTTGAAAATACATATTGGGAAAACCAACACTAGGAGAGCTAAAGGTAAAGTACAAAGAATTATGAGTGATCTTAATGTTATAATTTGGAAGAATACTTGACTATAGAGATAAAATATTGAGGACCAATTGCGAAGCACTTGTGTTGTTAATGTTGATGATTCTGATGGAAGTAGTAGTGTTTTTGAAATTTCTATTTTCTTTGATGCTTTGAATTTTTTGGCTAATTGTAAAGGTGTATTGCTTAGATGGTGTTTTCTTGAAAGAGGCAAAACAAATTTAAGAATAATTGTTAATTGTTGTGGTTAAAGATGAAAATAACCAAATATTGCCTATTGCTTGGATTTTAGTAGATTATGAGAATAAGAACACATAGACCAGCTGATTTTGAAATTATTGATAGAGGATTTGGGATTAGAAAATGGTAAGGGTACACAATAATATCAAATGAAAAGGAGTAGATTTTTGCACCGTCACGATCCCAGGACGTATACTCCAGGATCGTAGACACCAGGACAAGGAGCCTAAGGATCCCAGTCAACCCATGGCAGCGTACGTCTAATTTAATCGCGCCAAGCGAGAAGACTTAAGCATAATAAATGTAAACATTTCATAAATCGCGACAGGACAATACATAATCCATACATTACGGCTGAATAGCTTGTATTGAAAGCCTCTAATCCTTGAAGACGGGTTGATGGGACAACTCCCCAACTAACCCAACAATTTTGAAACTGAAAGAAAGCATGAGTCTGAACATATAGCCCTCGGAACATGAGGACTCACCAAATATGGTGATAACAATCTGGAAGCACTGCCGAGGAGGTGAGCACACAGAGTCGGGTCTGTATCATGAAACGATACAACATAGAAAGTATGCGTTCAGTACGTGAAATGTACTGAGTATGCAAGATAAGTAAAATGGACATTTAAAAATATATAAATCTCATAAATGACCATAAGAGTAGGACATCATGCTTATATCATAAATATTGTATCATAACATAAGGCTCGAGGTTTTCCAAAACATTCATAATACAATCTATAATCATAATCGTAAGAGAAAGAAAAGCTTTATTGATATGACTTGAGCTAGTATACATAATCATACACATCGCAAATCATGAGGAGCAGTGGGAGATTCTCTTACTTAGGCGCATGCCAGGCACACATGAAGCGGAAGCTTGTAACCTAGTCGGGTGGTGTTAAATACCTTGCCAAGGGTAGGACCATGAAAGTGTGATATCACCATGAAAAGTGGTGGGTAGGGGCCGAGTCCCACGCTAGGAGGTCCCAGCGTCTACGGTGGCACGTAGTTTATGAGATCTAGGGCAGAACCTAGGCCTAGAACCTGCTCGGTGTTGAGTACTGCTGCCAGAAATATATATAGTGCTCATGATATAACATGTGTGTACTATTTCATGGGCTAGTTAAATTATAATAATCATAAACATGCTTGTACATCGTGAACTATCAAACGAGGCGGTAAATTAGTAAAAATATAATTCATGATTGATATTAAAGGTTCATACATGCTTTTGTAAATCATGTATATAGCTTAGGATTCATAAAATAATGATGGGTATCGCCATCCAGTAATTCAAATAAATCATGCTAGGTTAGTAAATATCATCATTTGAAGAGAGATATAGCGATTCATCATGTGTCATGCATAATTAGGCATAATTTCTTGAACTCAAAAAATCAACAAAATTATAAATGGTTTAAATAATAAAAACTTATCAAAACCCATATAATATAATGAGATTCTAAAATCACAAGACCATTTATCAAATCATTAGACTTTTATAAAATCATCTTGAAAACCCACGTAAGTTTTTAATAAATTTTTTGTAAAAATCATAGAGGATAGGCATGGGTGTGGAAGAAATCACCCATTGATAGCCTACATACCAGGTAAGCGATTCTTAGCTTCCCTTGAAAGCCCGAAGGAAATTGAAAGATTGAAGAGAGAAGGCCTTGAATCACCACTTGATTACTCTCAATATTCTTGCATGCATGAAAGGTGACTTAGAATAAATTATTTCCCCTAAAATATACCTTCCATGAGTTAAAACGACACTTAGTTTAGGGTCTCATAGCGTGGAAAAATTGAAAATGCCCCTAAGTGATATCACCACGAAAAGCTGTGTGTAATTGATCCATTGGAGCGATACCAATGATTGATGGTGGAACCCACGACTCGTGGTACAGTCGTCGTATCCACTACCACAAACTTACCTCGAGATTCATACCACGGCTCGATAGGACGAGTCGTGCTTCCTTCTAACGGGTGCGTTGGAGTCGATCGTTGTCGGCTCGAAGATCGGAACCATAAAAGCACCACGAGCCTCGCGAGGCTCATGGTTGCTTCCAACGAGTTGTGATAACCCATTACGTCACATCCCTTTAGAAGATCGGCAATCCAGAACCCTGTTTGGTGACCACGAGTCATTGGATGACGTGGTATCCCATTATCAGTCTATTCCTCACGACTACGTGATGACCGTGGTTTCCAACCCGCAGTCATTACATCACATAATTTGATATTTTTCTAGTTTTTAGCTAACTTTAAATTTTGATCTCGGGTCTAATCTTAGGTACTTTCGGAGTATTACAACTTTACTTTTCTTGATTTGATTTTCCTGTGAATATTATATGTAAATAAGTTTTATCATTTACGGACTTTTCTAGTATTAAAAGAGCTTTTCTCATAGGTGGAGCGCCTTGAAGATGTGTACGAGAAACATTCTAGTCGATTGGACAAAAAAAAACACGGAGAGGTCTTCAAAAAAGGAATCAATTCTAAAAATATGCAGAAGCACTTTAAAGAGGAGAAATGGAAGGCAAATCTTAGAGCAAAATGAGATTCTTTAGGTAAGGAAATTGTTGAAGATTTGGCCCGGCTATAGGTGAAATCTTGATGTAAAATGTCTTGTAGAAGCGTGTTAAGTGTGATATTATAGATAATAATATATTTGAGAGCTTCAATGCTTGAATTTTGGGATTAAGGCATATAGCATTATCTTCATGCTTGAAGAGATAAGGTGAAGATAATGACCAAATAGTTTACAATTTTCTATGGTCATAGTTGTATATATCTTTAATGATATTTAATGAAAATAATATATAGTAGTGAATAATAACATGTGGAGTTGTAGAGAGGATTTGAAATTAATGATGAATCATATCACCATGTTGTGATATGTAGTTATAGGTCTTGGATTAACGATGGAGACACCTTGCCCACATGTCATTGATGTCATATCTATATTGTATATTATATATTTATATAAAGGAGAGACCTCGACTCGGTGACATCCGCATACTTTATTGATCGAAAAACTATTTATCTTTTTTTATTTTTTTGGGCATGTTTTCTCAGTTTTTGGAGTTTTAATCCAATTTTTCTCATATGGCTTCTATTAAAATTAAGTCACTTTCGTACTCACCCATTCATTACACCCCATCACTTTTCTATCATACATTCCGTGCTTTTTCAATAATTATAATATTTTCTCCACTTTAATTTTTTTCTCGAAGGTCTTTTCTTTCTCTATGAAAATACATGTATTCTCTACATTTTCAATGGAATTTTTTAAATGATTTGACATAAACTTCATGCCACTTTTCATCTATTACTCATGATCTAAATTTATGTTTTTATAGTTTCCGCAAACAAACAAACAAATCAAAAACTTTCAATCGTATATATCGGTTATAAAAGTGGAGAATTTTCATACCTTGTCGAGTATCTTATGGAGACGAAAGAAAAGTGTGTTTGAGTCTTTGCAAATTTTTATCTATTTCTTATATGACACTTCAATTCTTAAAGGATCAATTCTACTTTTTGATTTTTAGGTTATAAATTTTTGAACTAATTTATCAATCATTTGATTTATTTGTTATGCGATTCGAGAGTATTATTATGATGAGCTTCTCATTTTACTATTTATTATAGAATTACCTTGAGTTTTGATCATATAAATGAGATTCACAGTGCATGATAATTTGAGGATTTCAAAATAAATTTTAGGATTAAGGGATGACTTGACGATGGGAAAAAGAAGATATACGCTTATAATTTTATCCAACTTTGTATTTCTACACTAGAAACTTTAAATTCCATGTATATAGGGCTCAAAAACTTTAAACAAGTATGAGATTTGTGATTTTGTGTAGACAATATGTAAAGCCTTTGTGGCCCTGCGTCATTAATTTTGGTTTAATAATAAAATAAGTTAAATCTAAACTTGTCGGCAGGAAGTTCTTTGTATAGGAAAGTTACTTAGTAGGATTAAACTACCCATGTTCCACTTCTCCACGTTGATGGAGGCATTGACAATAGCGTCTCCACACTCTCACGATCAAAGAGGGTCCTCTCTCTTAAGATAATCGGTCTTTCCATCAAAACTATTTTGAAGTGCAGGAAAGAGAGAGAAACTATTTAGAAGACTTCCATTGGATTCAAGTCAAGATTTACGAAGAACCTATAGGTGATTTAGGTATATTTTCTTGAGCGGATTACGGTTATTGTATATGAATGTGGAAATCATATAGTTCCACAATCTGAATAATTGATAGGATTTCATGATACATTATTTATGTATAATGCTGTTATTGCGTATGAAAATTCTTAATATGGTATCAGAGCAGTTTAGGAACCCCAATGATTTTCCATTAAATACAAGTTTCTTTCAATTTTTGGAATCCTAATTATGAGATTAGGAATTTATGATTACGAACATTATATAATTTTTGGATTACGGACGACTAACAACTACACTTATAGCGGAGATGGTAGAATTGGTCATTATCACATCGGATTATGCCTACGATTTGATTGAGATAAATAATGATTTTTTATTAATAATTTTAAAAAAATTATTAACTCAACTGGTTTGTTCTCGGTTTAAGAATAGATCATGTATACTTGCCATTATTTAAAATATAAAAATTTTGAATCTTAAATTTTTAAAATGGATGTACCAAAATATGTACACGTGATGTGAGATAATTACATAATTGCTTCTAAATTATCCGTATGTATATTATATCGGTGCATTTCATTAATTCATATGACTCCATCTATCATGAAGCCCATTTTAAGGTTATACGGGTGCCAAATATGTTGAACTCATAGGTCAATTCATTAAGCGTTTCTCGAGTATATCATAAAAGAATATTTACTACTTCTAGAATTTCTTGAATTAATATATGAGTATGATTCATTAATCACCAATGATCGAATCTTATAATAATTAATTTCAAAATTAATGATTGAACTTATCAATTACTCATTAATATTGATGCTTATAATAGATATAACACTAATGGGTAAGCGAAGTGTTTGGTTATAAGACATTTATGGATTACCGAGGTTGATTACTTGTTCTTATAATCTTGAACATTAAGGGAGATAATTTAAATGCATAGTATAAATTGATGCATTAAAGATTATCGGGTACGTTAAATTCACATTTAAGCATCATTATGTTAAAGTTGTATTTTGATGTTTCACCCCGAAGAGGACATTAATATACACTTAAGAGTAAATAAATTATTTACGAATCTCATAGTATGTTTAAATTCATAACTCAAAGCATTAACAAATGAGTATATTCTATTTGCAGCACTTGTTCTCCATTCACACTCTACTCATTACGACACTGGTGGTCTTAGCTACCAGTTGGTGCGAATAGATCAAATTCCATCTTGGAGTCTTAGATCTTAAATCTTGCACTTTACAGAGAAATATTTGCTATTCTTGAAACTAGCAGTGAAGAAAGATCTAATATAAGCAGCTTGGATAGGTCTATGATTAGGCATAATATTTATGCGAATGAATATTACGAGCAACATTAAGACTTCTCTTCCAAAACTAAAAGTGCGAAGAACACAGAAACTTGTGGAAGAATGCTCCCAAGCAGTGATAAGTCTCTTGCAGGGGACAATGGGTACTTTGACTACCATGAAGTTTGATGGTTCATGTACCATGCATGAGAGCATGTCAGTGACATAGGCAGCAAGATTTAAGTCTTTGGGAATGGAAGTGGATGCAAATTTCCTTGTACAATTCATTATCGGCTCATTCTGTCCCAGTATGGCCCTTTCAAATGAACCACAATACCTGTGAAAGACAAATGGAGAGCGTCATGAATTGCGGAATGTTGGTTCAGAAGCAGGCGGAAGAATCAGGGATACACTCCGTTAACTTTGTAAGCCATCGAGGAGATGGAAAGAAAGAAAGAAGCGTGTTAGGGAAAGCAGAAGCAGCATGTATTAATGAGTCCTCCTCTCAAGTACGTGAGAAGGAACCCGAGAATGATAAGTGTCGTTTCTATGAAAGTCTAGACACTTTCGGAAAGATTGCACAACGTAGGCATTGTTTGAGAAGAAAGGTAAACCTAGTGCTTTTACATGTGTTTGGGAATCAAATTTAACTAAAGTTCATATAATACTTGGTGGATTGACTATGGTTGTGTTGTTCATGTTTCTAATACGATGCGGGGATTTCTTACTACCATGGATATAAAAAGAATGAAAGATATATGCACATGGGGAATAGAGTAGAAGGCTCAGTTCAAGTCATGGGACTTATCGTTTGATCCTTGATATTGGGCGTCACTTAGATTTACTTGAAATTTGTTATGTACCTTCTCTTTACAGAGATTTAATTTCTTTGTCTAAGTTGGATAGTGGATACTCTTTAATTTGGTAATGGATGTTTTAGTTTTGTTTAAGCATAATAATCTCATTGAATCTTTTGGTATTCTTTGTGATAGCTTATACAAGGTAAATCTTGATAATCTATTTCTTTGAAACTCTTAACTTTGCATCATAATGTTGGAACCAAGCGAAGTTTGGTAAATAAATGATCTACTTGTGGCATAAGCGTTTACGTACATATATCGAAAAGAAAGAAATTTGAAAGATGTGGTTAGAATGAAATTCTTTCAAATTTGGATTTTACAAACCTTAACATTTGTGTAGATTGTATTAAAACAAACATGACACACAAAGAAAGGAGCCACAATAAGCACACAACTTCTTGAAATTATACACATACGATATTTGTGGTCCTTATGATATCGCATCTTTCGGTACGAAAAATATTTTATCACTTTTATTAATGATTTTTAACATTATGGATATGTCATTGTTGCGCATTGAAAAATCTCAAGGCGTGATAAATGCCTTAGAGGTATTTATTAATGATTGAAAGACAACTAGACGAGAAAGGTGAAAATAATCGAGTCGAGATAGAAATTGAGTGAATATTATGGAAGATATGATGGCTTGGATAACACCTTGTTCCATTTACTAAATTTCTTGAAAAACATGGCATATGTGCTCAATATACAATGTACGGCTGCCACAACAAAATGAATTGTAGCGAAAGTTATGTCGTATAATCATGGAGATATGGTTAGGAGTATGTTGAGTAATTCATCTTCTACCTCTTTCATTGTGGAAGTATGCTTTGAATTTGTTGTTTACTTGCTAAATACAAGTAAATAGGGTTTACAATGGCAGTTCCAAAGACATCTTTTGAACTTTGGATTGGTAGAAAACCTAGTTTGAGGCACTTGCATGTTTGGGGATGCTTGATAGAAGTTAGAGTTTATAACCGAGAAAAGCTGAATTTAAGAGCGATGGTGAAGGATTTCTTCATTGGTTATCCAAAAAAATCAAAGGGGTATAGATTTTATTGTCATAATCATAGTACGAGAATAGTTGGGCCCGAAAATGCGAGGTTCATTGAAAATGGTAAAGTTAGTAGGAGTGAGTTACCATGTAATGTGGAAATTAAAGAAGTTCGGGTGCAGATTTCTATACCTTACACTTAACACAAAAATTGTTGTTCCTGAAATTGTTGTACAACCTAACAATCAACAAAATAATGGATAAATGATCCTGCTATTCAGAATGGGAAGCCATTATTAATGAACCTCGCATTAGATACACCATAAGTAGCATTAAGAAAATCTCGAAGACGAAAGAGAGTTGTTGTTTCGTGATTATTTGGTATATCTGCAGTCGAAGCGGTTGGGGATTGTTGATCCAGTTTCATTTTCACAATCCATTGAAAGTAATAATTATTATAAATGGATAAGATTCTATGAAAGATGAGTTCAATCTATGGAGCAGAATAAGTTTGGGACCTTGTTGAATTACCGAGAGGTTGCGAAAGAATCGAGGTAAATGGGTCTTTCATGCCAAGCGTGACTCAATGGCAACATTGAGCGTCACAGGCTAGACTGTGCCAAAGGTTTCACTCAAAGATGGCATTGATTATAAAAGACATTTTCACCGGTCTACGAAAGATTCCTCGAGAATTATAATGGCTTTAGTAGTTCATTATGACTTGGAGATACATAAATTGGATGTGAAAATCACTTTTCTAAATTAAAATTTAGAGGAAGAAGTTTATATGGATCAATGCGAGGGATTTCCAATTAGAGAAAAGGAACACATGCATGGTGTGTAAACTTAAGAAATCGATATACGAACTTAAACAAGCACAAAGACAATGGTATCTTAAGTACAACGAAACTATTGTCACCTTTGGAATTAAAAAAATCATGTCGTTGATCGGTGTATATATCGAAGGTCGGTGGGAGTAAGTTTATTATGTTAGTCTTGTATGTGATGATATCACGCTTGCTACTAATGATCTTGGATTGTTTCACGATATCAAGAAATATCTTTCTAACAACTTTAAATAAAAGATACCAAGAGATACATCCACATGGATTGGGATATAAATATTTTGAAAAAAATCACAAGGATTATTGGGGTTGTCTCGGAAGCCTATATTAATAAAGTGTTAGAGAAGGTTTGATGGAAAAATATTTCATCAAGTCATTTGATTCAGAAAGGAGATAAATTTAGTCTCGATCTATGTCCAAAGAATAAATTGAAACATAGCGAATGAAAGATATTCCTTATCGTCAATAGTTGGGAGTCTAATGTATGACAAGACATGTACAAGTCCAGGACATCGGTTTTGTTATTGGGATGTTGGGTCGATATCAAAGTAATCCAGGAATGGATGTAGAAGGCGCAAAGAAAGCATTGAGATACTTACCCGAGGAACGAAAGATCATATGCTCGCTTATAGAATCGATCATCTTGATGTGGTTGGATATTGATTCGGATTATCTTGGATTTGTGTGGATACGAAAATCCACATTTGGATATTTATTCTTGTTATACGGAGGAGCAATATCATGGAAAGGTGCGGAAAGCGATGCATTTAGTAGCTGCATCCACTATAGAAGCTGAATTTTTGGCATGCTTTGAGGCCATAGTTTACTTCAGTGGCTATGAAACTTTATTTCAGGGACTTGAAGCTATAAATAGTATTGCAGGCAGATTGAAAATTTCTGCACATGATAATCTTTTGCAATAGTTTTCTTTTTTAAAAACGAAAAGCATTCAAGGAGTATTTAAGCATATGGAATTGAAATACTTTTCGAGGTAAGAAAAACTCAAAAAACATAAGTGACAATTGAGCAATGTAGCACCAAGCTTATAATTGCGATCCTTTGGCAGAAAAGATTATCGCCCAAAATATGTTTTAAAATGTTGAAAGAATGAGCCTTAATGATGGAAATGAATGACTTTATATAAAGACTTTGTTATGTTTATGCAATCGACACTTTGAGCTTAATTATGTAAATATTTATGTTTATTATGCATTTTCTTTTTGTATCACATTATATTGAGAATAATGATACAAGTTCTAATTAGATAAAGATATTCTAAGCCTTATTATCATTGGAGTCGTTATGTATTTGAAATATTGTGTTGAGTAATAGACTGTAATTTAGTACATGGAAGGGACTATATTCGAATAAAGTGATATCTGACCACCATGACTCATATTAGTTGATTTCGCCCAATAACGGCGAATGATGTTGTTGGATTTGACATTAAGCGTACATATGGCGATTAATATGCATATTAAATCATTAAATTAATGAATGTGTACCAAGTGGGAGAATGTAAACTTTTGGTGGCCCACGTCATTAATTTGGTTTAATAATAAAATAAGTTAAATCCTAAATCTGTGGGGATTCTTGTATAGGGAGATTACCTAGTAGGATTAAACTACTCATGTTCCACTTTACGTGTTGATGGAACGTGAGAATAACGTCTCCATATACGATTAAAAGATGTCCTCTCTGCCAAAAAGAATGAGTCGGTATTTCCATCAAAACTGTCCCGAAGTGTGAAAGAGGAAGCAATTTAAGAAAGAGACTTTACGTTGGATTCAGAAGTGAAGATTTCACGAAAGACCCTATAGGTGATTTAGGTATATTTTACGGATTGAATTCTGATTGTGTATGTAAAATGTGAAAATCATATAGTTCCACAATCCTGAATAATTGATAGAATTTCATGATACATTATTTATGTGTACAATTTGTTATTGCGTATGAAAATCCTTACCTGATATTCACCTTTACTCAAGTTACATCATTATTTTGGTGATTATAACGAAGCGAAAGATGAAATACATATATGGAATACATATCAATATTTTTCTTTCAATCATAGAAAGGGGAGAATCATGCCAATCGTGAATATGATTTTCCTCTTTGCTCTACGTTTTGTAAGTCTTTTTTCAATGCTTTGGTTTGAGGTAGGAACAAAAAATTAATCACATTATTTTCACGGCATACAGGTTGATTTAAAGATTTTTTTCTTAATCATATTAAAATAATTTTGTACAAGACAATGTGTTTGGTTTGGTAGCTTATCGACTATATATTTATCGAGTAAAATTGGAGATGTTACTTTTGGTTTATGTCAAATTAAATGAGATGTAGTTGTTGACTTGTTGTTGTCTTTTTATTTTATAATAGGTTATATCTTCTTTGTTTTATGAGTGCGTATGCTGATAGACTATAATTTTTTATTTTTTTTATTTGTAATATTACTCCTTATTTGAAAGAGGCATGAATCTTATTATTATTATATGTGTTGTGATATTTGATTTTGATATCATTTTGAATGTTTAGTTAGGAACATGAAGAAAGGACAATGGAAAATTAGCCTCACAAAAATTATTGATATATTTATGATGAGAATTTAAAATCACAAAACTCGTAAATTCTCAATTATAAAATACATAACAAATATATATATATATATATATATATATATATCACTCTCTTTCAATTTGCTTTTATGTTATTCTTGTGGTTTTTTCAATTCCTGTAGATCACCAATAATTTTAACTATGGCCATAATCTCATCCATTGATTTTTCTGTATATCTCTTTTAAATATTCTTAGCACTTATATGCTTAAAAATATTTGATGTAAACACTTAATATTACTATTAATCAACTTAGGGTCATCTACTCACTATCTTACTTGAATATATGTTTTTTACGAAAATTTAGGAGTCAACTGATAAACTCATTAACTATGATAATTAAGATAATCAATAAGATTTGGATTTATACTAATAGAAGCAAATGAAGGAGTACAAAAAAGAAGAACAAGGATGACTCACGATACCAGGAAGGTGTGGGCGCTGAGTCTTTATGTCACGCTTAAGTGACATTGATGAAATATTTCTACTTATGTAATTTCTGAAAACTAGTTTTCAAATAGCGGTAGTTTCTTTTGTGCTTAAATATATATAATTGAATAAAGAGTCATTTTCAAAATCCAAGTTAGATCTTGGGATACTGACAAAGTCAGCGTCGAACTTTTGTTTTCTATTTTGTGCAAGTAGAAATATATGATTTGCTTATCTTTTCGGTTTAACTTGATAATGTTAGGCTAAATTATTGTATATAATAAATAATGTCTCATTATAACAACTATAAGCCCCTATCAAACATACTTAAGTTAGCTATATTTGAGTCATCACTATACTTATCACTTTTCATTTATAGTTATAACCTATGTTGCGGATCCTCCGTAAATGTTGTCATAATCGTGTTGGATCTTTCAAAAATATAAAGCTTTTGGAGGAGAATATTATCTAGATAAAAAGAATATAGTTAGATTTTTTGGTTCAGTAATTATATCATACAAATCTATGCAGAATCGATAAAATTTATTCATCGGTTTCTTTTTTGTAATAGTTAATGGTCGTCCACCAAGCATACTTTTTCTATTTATAATTAGTAGATAATAGGCCCCTTTGCGAATTAGTTGTTGCTTTAGTATATTTGTATAATTTTTCTTACTTTGTAAAGTAACTCTACTTTTTGACCAACATAAGATTTAATAATCCAAGTATAATCTCTTGATTAATTGATTAGTACGAAATTGTATCTATGATTTGTTATGGGATATCGGGGTATCTTAACCTCACGAGTTGATATTGTGTTGCTTTACACTTGTGACTATTTTATATTAAATATGTTTTTAATATTTAAAATTTCAAGATATTTCATCATATATTTATCTAATTAAGGTGTTTAAATATTTACTTTAATTGGTAAATTCACACGCTTATTTAATCGTATTTGGTGGAAAGATACTTGTAGGAACATCTCGCTCAACAAAATGAATCCAAGAATGCATATGTAAGGTTATACAATCCATTCAAGTTATCAATCGATCATTTAGGTTGCATATGTTCGGTGGAAGTGAAATGTAGCACATATTTAATTTTGTGACATGTAAAATATCCTTTTGTGTCATTTGTGTTAGAATTTTTTTTTCATGATTCCATCTTTCATAGAAAATTCTTTTTGCATGAGATAGATAGAATTCAAAAGTTCTAACGGCACTATCATTTGTATTTATTTTAGTATTTCAAAATTAAATTATCATTTTTTTTATTTTTTTTATTTTTTTTATTTTTTTTATTTTTTTTATTTTTTTTATTTTTTTTATTTTTTTTATTTTTTTTAGATATTAAATAAAAAATATTATAAATATAACGGAGAAGATTACTATTTATATATCATAGATGCTTTCCACTAATGAGATGAAAGACAATTATATTTATGCTTGTGGGTTTGTAATTCAAGATTGTTGTATCTTTGTATTTATTTATTAAGATTATTTTGGAGACTATTTTGATGAGGAGAAATAATGAAAAAAAGTGTCTCTATTTGTGTTGATTTACTCTAATTGTGTGAAAGATTTTTTACTTGATATTACTTCATAAAAGCTTTTCAAATTTTACTTAAAAAGAGATTTGATTAGTTTAGACTTTAGATAATATGTCTTTTATAGATGAAAAATTAGTTAGTATTTTCATATTTTTATTTTTTATGGATTATTTTATATATTAAAATGAACACCTTATCAAGTTCGCTTCTATTTTTTAAATAATCGCGAGAAGCTGGTAACTAATTTATAAGTTGGAACCAATTGACTTTGTTGATAATTACTATAGTAAGAAAACTTATTTAAATACTTATTGTCATTTACTTCAACCGTTCATCAATGAAAATATAATTACAAAGTACAATAATCCTCATGTTGCACCACTAGTTATTAAATCTATACTAGACAAGCTAAGGAAGGTTAGGAGGAAGCTAGTTGGAGACAAAAAAAAATGATAAGTTGTTAATAAAAAGAGTTTACATGACTTGTTGTAATTATCATGGTAAAATCATAATAAAATAGGTTGCCCTTCAAAGGTATATACTTTTATATTACCTTTTATCTCATTCAATAGTCAAGAAATAAATATGTAACTATATTTTAAATTTTGTAGAATTCTCTTTAAGAACTAAATAGTAATTGGACCAAATAATATTGTTGAAACAAGTAATAATGATGCGGCATCTCCAAGGTATGTATTTATCATTACCTTTATCACATGTCAGCTGATAATAATTTTTATGGGCTCCTCTTGGAATAAGTAATGTTCTTGGATCAAATAATATTGGTGAAACAAGCCAATGTTGTTCTTCAAATCATGAGCAGAAGCCGAAGGCAATAAGTACTTTTGAAGCACTAAGAGGTAGAAAGGCCAAGAAAAGCAACAAGTACTTGATGCACCTACTAGAACTAGGAGGCTGGCGAAGAGGATTCAAGTACTTCTAAAACTCATTGAAGCATATGCTAGAGGCAGAGAGGAAGGCCAAGAACACCACGTGATAAATTATCAGAATGACAAGAAGGACATACATTACTTTTGAATGATTTAAAAACTCAACTAGTTAAAGAGTGCACATTGCTTTGCTCAATCTAACATGGCGGGGAGGACGAAAATCTTCTAAAACTTTTGATACAACACTTCCAACACCACCCAGGTTTATCTGTTACACATGTTGATCAATTATATATAACCTCTTATAAAAAGCGAACGGTTGTAATGAGTGTATTTATTGCTAAAAATAGGTTTACAACATACAATATAAGTGTTGAAAATTGGGTGAAGTTTTAAGTTTTGAAATATAATTTACTATCTTTATTTTTGTTTGTCTATAGCATGGCAAGCCAAGTAATAGGATATTAGATATTGATGGAAGACGGCTGTAAGATTTGTGGCGTCATCAGGGAATCTTGGTTCAAATCAAGGACTAGAATGAGGTAGAAGGGTAAGCGGCAATCCTGTGAGGCCGGCTTGAAGAGATGAGAGTGAACAAAAGAAAGGGTATTCTTCACAGTCCAAGAACACATAGAAAGTAATGTATAATGTTGGTAATTTTTAAAACAAGTGGTGTAGTTGTTGTTTAGATGGTTGTTTAAGATTATTGTTTTTGTGAACTTATGCTGGTATACTTGATGCGGCACTTTTCTATGAACTTATGTTGTTGCACTTGTTTATATTAAGGAATGTTACTATCAATTTGTGTTTCTTTTCAACAATATATGATTTATTTTGAAACCACAAACACAAGAATTTTCATTTAACAAACGAGATTCTTCAACTTTGAAACTCCATTAAACATAACATAAAAGACAACTTCCAACTACAAGCATTTCCCTAACATAACATTAAACATAACATAAAAGACTTCTACTTGAAACATATTATGGCAATTAGTCATGAGAAGTCTTCAATTTTCTCAACCCGGCATTAACCTATTGATCCAAATAGCAACTTTGCATTAAGATACATCGTCATATTCTATTAAGTTAAAGTAGTTGGTCCCCTTATTTTTCACACTTAATTTGCCAAATCGTTCCACTTTCATTTGACTTGAAATTTATGTAATCACTTGGTAAGATAGAATTGTAGCAGAAACGAGGGGATACAAAAAAGTAATAAGAGGCGCACAGACCAATTAATCATATTGGTCGTATTCTTGAGCCCAGGTCGCTTCGAGCATATAGAAATAAAACGTCAAACGCTTTTAGTCTTTATCAAACTCTATCATTAGATTTAACAAAAAATACAATATATATATATATATATATATATTGTGTGTGTTTGTGTGTTTTATAATTTTTTTAATTTATGTTATTTTTAATTTGTTTTTAAGTTTAGATATATTTGAGATGCAATTTTTATTAACTTTTAAATATTTATTTAATGTTTAGTGCAGATTTTAGACTTTGACGAGATTTTCTTAGTGTTAATGATTAATTTTTTCACTGTTTACATCCAAATCTAACAAACATAAATTATTAAATACTTGAAGAAAGAAAATTGTTAATTTTGACAACAAACTTAAAGAACTAAAATTGTCTAATACATGCTTACAAACTATTTTGAACCTAACCTCGAACACAAATTTTTACAAAAATTGTTACAAAATTTAAATTCATGTTTGAAAAAATAAAATTCTCTTCTTTTTTAGACTATATTTATTAGGGATGGGCATGGTACACTTAGATAGCGAATTACCATATTCGCGGTTTGGATATTATGGTATTTGGTATGATATTTGATAGCACTTTAATTTTTTGATTTCGATATTTATAAAAAGAAATACCGATATATTGAATATCGTAAAAGAATATATATAATTACATGCATATATAATTCATACTAGTAAATATATAAAACAATATTTGTACAAAATGGTGTTAGGCGTTAGAAACTTTGTTACTCTATTTTATATGAAATATTTTTTTTATATTATAGGTTTTAAATATTTTTTATGCAATTTCACTCAGTCAATTTCTGCATGTATAAGATATGAATATGAAATAATAGAGATATTTCCTTAAAAATTGATGTCATAATTCTCTATTATATAAGTATATGTATATTAAAGTCAAAAAAAACTATAATTAGATCTATATATCATAAAACACTTGAAATCAAATTTTGAAATATACATTATTTTAATATAATATATAATATTTTAAATATAGAAAATTAAAATTGCTGAATTGAAAATTTTCAATATGATACATATCCTTCTAATCGGTCGATATATATATAAATATAAAAAGAAGGTTATAAGCATGATTATGCGACTGCTTCTAAAAGCTTCTATTCCCATTTATCTTTTTCTTATTTTTATTGAGCATTTTTCTCCTTTAAATTTTTTTACTCATTTAATGTATATATAGATTTTAAATATAACTATTAATATTTGATGTAGTTACTTAAAGATAAATATAATGTTTTAATGTTATTTATTTTACATATAATATTTATTTTACACATATGAAATATCAAAAGATCATCTTACGAAACTATATATATATATATATAATTGAAATTTTTTCCTCAATTTTTTTGACTTTTCTCTTATATTCTCTTAAATTATTTGCTGAAAAGTTCATCTCCATAATTCACACATCTTTATTTTCATAACTTATATCTATCTATCTATATTTTCAAACTATGCAACAAAAAAAGTGATGTGATACTCTATTTGATTAAAAGAAAATCTAATTATCTTTTTATCCTTTTGATATTTATCTCTTTATTTTTCTACATAGTACCATCTAATTGAATTTAAAAGGCCCTTATACATTAAATATTCATTTGCAAGTGTTAGCCCGTAATATCTGTTACATTTTCTGAATACTTATATATTGTTATAAATATATTTTCTATTTATGGTGAATTGTCTATTTCTTAGAAGGACAGTTAGGGTTTGTAACTTTGTTACCAAGTAAGTTTTCCCTATAAATGGAGGTTTTTCATTCATTGTATTTGATCCCATCAAGAGAAATAAGAACTTCTCTCCTTCTCTCTTTCTCTACATATTCTTGTTCTTTCTTTATTATTTCTGCTTGCGTTATCGGCCACAGTCTACGCCTTGAGCACTCGGCACAAAAGATGCGAGGTAAGAAAAATTAAAAATTTATTTTCGAAAGATGTATTCTTATACAGGGTGATATTTCTTTGGTGATACTGTTGCTCTACGACTCTCTAGTCTCAAAATTTGAAGGCTGAGGTATTATTTTTCTCTTTATTTTAATATGGCTAACCTTACGAAATTTGATTTAAATTTGCCGCTTCAAAGTTAGGGCAAGAACTATCTTTCATGGGTGTTGGATGCTAGCATCCATATGGATGCAATGAGTCTTGGAGACACCATTAAAAGTGAAAACAAAGCATCAAAAATCCATATGGATACAATGGGTCTTGGAGACACCATTAAAAGTGAAAGCAAAGCATCAAAAATCCATATGGATGCAATGGGTCTTGGAGGCACCATTAAAAGTGAAGAAAAACATCAAAAATCCATATGGATACGTGGGTCTTGGAGGCATGCATCAAAGTGAAAACAAAGCATCAAAAATCCATATGGATGCAATGGGTCTTGGAGACACCATTAAAAGTGAAAATAAAACATCAAATAAAAATGGAGTACTTTAAGGCTATGATATTCTTGCGTCGTCGTCTTGTGAGATTCTTAGAGTGAATATCTCACGATTAGAGGATCCACTTTGTTTTGTGGAATAGCTTTAAAAAGGTATGGCCACGAAGATGGTCATACACCCAATGTACAATATGATTGATCCGTCAAGATTATAAAGATACGTTACCAGTGAGTATTGCTAAATCAACATTCAAAATTGTTTCTAAGTTGAAACTATATGGAGAAACTATTAATGATGTTGATATGATTGAATATGTGGTGGTATCTGAGAATTGGTGAGCTCCGGAAGAGCTATTGTATTACTATACGAAGGAATGAAATTGTTGTAGTAAGTCTCAAAAGAGAGCTTATAAGTTTCAAGGACATTGAAAAAAAATTGAGACTATAAATTATGGGAAGATCATGCTACTACAATTGAAGCGGGTTATAAATAGTTATGTAAAATTGCCCGTCGTTCTTTTATTTGCCAGTACATAAATATGGGTATGATGATGAAATCACATACGAAAGTAAACTGAAGTTCTTGAAATAAGTTAGCATAGGTTGGCCATCGGTTCACGTGTGATGCAAAAATGGAGGCTTTATAAATTATGGAAAGATCTAATATCTTCACGCTACTACAATTGAAGCGGGTTATAAATAGTTATGTAAAGATTACCATTCGTTCTTTTTATTTGTAGTACATAAATATGAGTATGATAATGAAATCACATATGAAAGTAAACTAGAAGTTTACCTAACGAAATAAGTTAACATGCTTAGGTTGGCCATTATTCAAATGTGAAATTAAAAATAATTGAGAATTCACGAGGCTATGTTGAAGAAATAAAAGGTCTTCAAGAATTCTCTTGTCTGTTGCTTCTTCTCGTGATAAAGATGATCTTGATCGACTAAGATTGAAATTATATTAGTGAAATTTTGGAACTTATAAAAAGGTGAATATGGGCCCATTCACCTACCATGTGGCTTAGTTTGCTAATAGATGCATCTATGGAATGAGCCACATGTGTTTGATATCAACATAGAGTGATTTTATAGGTTATTTTCGATTATTAAATGAGCATGAACCAAATTATAAAAATCATGTGATAATGGTGATTATACCATATGACATGAAAAAAATTGTATGCCTCCAATTATAGCTAAATCGTTGGTTATGAGAATAAAACTTCCAAATAAAATTTGGTATGAGATATGTTTATTTAACATATAGCAACACGTGAATGCATCAAGCCAACAATGTTCCTGCTTTATCTTAAACAGCATTGGACGAAAAGATTAGTGCGTTTGAGACACATTACATAGTAAATCGAAGTTTACTAATTTCAATACTTTTGTACTTTGACATGATGAAATAAGGCGTCCACGGATCTATAATGATGGGAGACGAATTATAGAAAATTCAAATGGGCACCCATTAAAGAACTTGAAGATTCTTTCAAATGGTGAATTTTCTTGTGTGCATGTTATCAAGGCAGGATTAGTCTGAGACCGTCGCCCAACAAAGGTTGAGATTGAGTCCCTGCATTCTTGGAACGCATGCATGGGGATATCGTGGACCTATCCACCCGCTTTGAGTAAAGTCGTTTAAATACTTCATGGTCCTAATAGATGCTTCCCTCTAGATGGTCTAAATATTGCCTATTGTCATCTACGCAACTATTAGCGTTTGCAAAATTATTAGCTGGAAATAATTACGGGCACAATTTCACGATAATCAAATTAAGTCCATTCGCCTTGATAATGCTGAAGGATTTTCATCCCCGAGCATTTAATGATTATTGCTTACCAATTGGGATAAAAGTTGAACATGCTTGTGGCTCGTGTTCACACTCAAAATGGCGCTTAAGTCACTAATTAAATATGCACTGTTATTAGTCATTTGCTCATGAAAACAAGGTTGCCCACTTACATTTTGAATTCGTACGATTACGCATCTTTGCAACAACATTCGTCTCAAGAAGCCAAACCCAGATAATCATAATTTTTCTCAGTTACAATTGGTTTTGGGTCGAGAACTGTGTTCTAAATGCGAGAATTTTTGGATGTCTTGTATATGTGCACAGTAGCACCACCATCGCTTTTAAAAATGGGTCCCGAAAAGAAGGTTAGGAATTTATGTTGGGTTTGAATCGCCTCCATTATTCGCTACCTTGAACCGTGGCGGAGATATGTTTGCGCTCGATTTGCAGTTGTCGGTTTGATGATACAATTTTTCCAAAATTAGGGAAAATTGTGAAATCAAAAGAGAAATTTGTGGAAAAATCCATCCTTGTCTAAATCTTGATCACGTGCTTCTATTTGTGAGCGAAGTATAAGATTATTCACTTTCAAAATATTGCAAATCAATTGTCGAGATATATTTGCTAACTCTGGCACATAATTCGGTGCAAATGCTCGATTAAAGGTCATGAAGGACAAGGTCTATGGGGCGCTTGAGAGCGTGATAGACCAAACGGTTCAATATAGAACTCCTTGATGAAGGAGAGGAGCAAATGATTAAGATGGTCATAATGATGAGGCAAGTGCTTTGAGAAAGCACCACGACATAACACTTAAAGCAAAATCTTGCGAAGGGGTTCGGTACACGAAAATGATGAAAAATGGAAGAGATCTCGATAAGTTATGTCACATTGAGCTAATATCAAAATGATCGTCAACGTACAGCACGATACATATAGCGCGCAATATTGTAAAGATTATGAGGATACGAATTCCTACATGTATTAAAGTATGTTTGATGTAGAAATAATTATCAAGTAGAAATAAATAGTATTGATAGTAAAGCTTATTGGATGCTGATCCAGGATACTAGAAGATGTCACGCATTTAAATACTAATGAATGTTATCCACTTGACAAAATTTATATGAAAATCATGAAGGAATCAAAATGCAAACATTTTACAAGTTTCTATAAACTTGTTCATAATTTCTATATGAGAAAATCAAATAAAAAACAACGTCGGAGTTTGTCATACTTGTTATGAATGACATAAACCTTGGTGGAACTCAGTAGAGCTTGAAAATCGGTGTTGATTATTTAAAGAAGGAATTTGAGATGAAAAACCTTGAAGACAAAATTATGTCTTGAGTGCGCAAATTGAGCATTTGAAAAATTGTGTCTTTATTCATCAATCTGCTTTATCTGGGAAAAGTGTTGAAAAGATTTTATATGGATAGTACTTTATCGGTGAAAAATTTTCTAGATGGTTGTTGATCACTTGATGTGAATAAGGATCCATTAGACCTCGAGAAAGGAATGAAGAAATTCTTGGTCCTGAGTACCATATCTTAGTGCAATTGGTGCACTAATGTAATATATATTCTGAGGCGATATAGCCTTTTCAGTTATTTGTTAGCTAGGTATAGTTTGCTCCCTACTAGGAGGCATTGGAATGAGAATGCTTATAAATGTGGTATCTAAAGGGACTCTGGGATATGGGCTTATTTTATTCTAATAATTGCAGTCCGTCTTGTTAGGTATCTGCCGTCTTTGGTATTTATCGGCCAGCACAGCTCGATCTCAGCGCTACGTGTTCGTATGTAGATCACTATGATATCTTGAGATCTACAAACGATCTCTAAGTAGCTACTTCATCAAATCATCTTTGAGATAATAGTTATTCATGAAGCAAGCGAGAATGTGTGTGGATTGGTCCATGATACATCTCATTAGAGAAAAATGTGGTTTAAGCTGTGACAAAGTACCCGCATTTGTATGAAGATATCTTATGCGTAGCACAACTAAAGGGAGGATTCATAAAGGAGATAGAACAAAAGCACATCTCGCCAAAGCTTCTCTACACACATAGGCTCAAAGAATGAGTAAACCATCAATGTGCAGATTCGTTCAGAGTAATGATATGTGGCGTTTATTCTGGAAATCTCTACCCAGCCCCGCAGCTTTCAAGAAGATGGTACAAAGATGGGATGCAAAGATTGAGGATGTTGTCATTAGGGGGAGTTAATACGCGTTGTACTCTATTTTCCTTATGAGGTTTTGTCCACTTAGGTTTTCCTTATAAGGTTTTAATGAAAGCGACCAAAATGCGTATTATTAGATATGTACTCTTTTTCCTTCCTTTAGATTTTCACACTTGGGTTTTTCTATTAAAGTTTCTTAGTAGTGTCTACCAATAGACATCCAAGAGTGTTATAAATATTTTCTATTTATGGTGAATGTCTATTTCTTGAAGGGAAAGTTAGGATTTGTAACTTGTTACCAGAAGTAAGTTTTCCCCTATAAATGGAAGGGGTTTTCATTCATTGCCCTTTGATTCCGTCGAGAGAAATAAAACACCTGCCAACCTGCTACCTCTGATATTAGCATTGCTTTCTTTATTATTTCATAACATATATATATATATATATATATATATATATATAAGAGTTAGGCATAGACAAGGTGATGTGGCACTTCTCTATGACCTAGAACACTATTTATCTTTTTTGACTTTTTATTTTTTCTCTAAATTTTCATATTCTATATAAAAAAAGAAAAGCTCAAAAATACTTATGTAACTCTTTTAATTATATTAAATGTGCTTAAACAAATATCATAACAATTAATGAAAATAATTATGAACAATTAAAAGTCTTCATGATTTGTACGTGGCTAATGAAAAGGTGCAAGAATATACATAATAATTGTGGAAATCATGCATATATTTTCATTTATTTTATCTGAGCTCGTCAATAACATTTTTATCTACACACACATATTATTATACCAGTGAGAAGGCTACCGAGTTAAAAGTTGGATTGCTCATTTCATCCCGATCTAACATTATTTAATAATATTTTATGTACTAAAAGTAAATATATACATTACAATAAATATTATTAAAGACTATTAAAATTAAATAATAAATTTATAATTCATCATAATAGATAATTAATATTTTTATTTAAAAATATTTTTTCTATCACTTTTTATTTCAATCATAATTTAATTTCCAATTTCATATAACTGACTATCTCAAATGTTTTTTTTGTTTTTTTAATTTTTTCTTTCATTTAATATATATATTTGTTATTTTATTTTAAGGTTTATATCCTTCATTTTTATTTCGTGACTTTCCCACTTTTATATTTAATAAGCGTATTGAAATATAAATATTATAACTCATTATTTAACTTCTTATTTTATTTTAATAGTTAAAAAAACACACACACAAAAAATTAATATTCAAAAATTATATATATATATATATATGATATTTTCTTACCATTTGGTACTATAAAAAATATTATAAGAGTATTTTTTAAATGTAGGCAAAAAATCGTTCAATATTTGATAGGGTGATATGTAGGACTTCACACTTTATAGCTAATATGATATGATATGATTCAAATATTATTATTTAATTAGATATTTAATTTAATTTTAATTCAATTTTTTATTTTTTTTATTTGGATTATTTAATTAAATATTTAAATGTTATAAAATTAAAATATTACTATATTAATAGATATTTAATTTCATTTTGATTCATTGAATGAAAAATATTATCATTTGTTATATATTTAATTTGGTTTTTGATTTAATGAATGGTAAAATATTATTATTTAATTAGATGTTTTATATTGTAGGGTAAAATGATAATCAGCTTTTAAGATAGGAGCCATTTTAGTATAATATGATGATATGTTTAGCTTCAACAAGAGTCAAAGAGAATATCATTTTCTCATTTCTATAATAATTTATATTAATGACCATTTGATAAAATATTTTCAGATAAATGACAATTATATAAGCAACTAATATAATTTGTTTGGGCGCATATCAGAAAGTGATACATTGAATTTACATCAAATTTTGTTTGATTATAAATTCGTTTATAAGTACATCGCGGCTTGATATATCGTTCTACGTATATCATCTAACGAATATGCACAAGTTTATGAGACACCGTACAATGTACGTATGCAGGACTAGTGTGTGTGTGTGTAAAGAAGAGTGATATGACGCACTTATTTTTGACCAAATGCTTATTTATTATAATTTTAAAAAATTTAATTTGTAATTTTGAAGATTTTAATTCATGTATTCAAGTTTAGAGGTTTTCTATGGAAGATCAAGCTTAGAATTATTTAATTATATTATTAGTTATAGAAAATATCTCATTTGTTGGTGTCCTCACCGCTTCATTAAATGTTTAACTTTACTCTCTTTATGCTTAAATTTCCACAGTTTCACCATTACTATTTAATATTTTTAACAATGTAGTTATTGTTAAATTATAAATATTAATTGAAAGTTTTAATAGTAGTGCTGGGATTGAATGTTGGTCAGTTCACTTCACCTAGTTAGTTAGAATTAGTTAGGCCACTAATGAAGTTAGTTATAACTAACTTTTTCCCGATTTTTCCTCACGATTTCCCCACTTTTTCTTTTCTTATTTTGGATAGTGTATATGTATATATATAGAGAGAGATCAAACACTTTCTGATAATCAAGTTTTTATTTTTACAATTTACTTTGTTGTGTATTTGTTTCTCTACCAATGGAGCGAATCTATGATCTTCCTTTTCCTCTCTGCTTTCTCTTCTTATTTTCTTCTTACTTTCTTCTTCTTCTCTTCTTCTCTTCTTCTCCTCTGTTTCTCTGTTTGTTTACCTTTGCTCCCGATCTTCATTTCGACATGAAGCCTGAGCAAAGGTTGCTCGACTTAATCCAGATTCAACTGAATCTCGTCACATTTTTCATTTATTTGTTTCTTTGCTTGTTGATTTCGGTCGATTTGTGAATAATCGCATGTTTTGTTTCTTCTTTTCTTGATCATCTCACTCCATGAATCTCATCCATTCAACATAGTTTTGATAATGGCGGAATCACGAAGGAACTTGAATCAAGCTCGAGCGATTAAAGTTTCGGACATGATGAGTCAAATGTACATATATCCATCGGAAGTGGGGATCTGTGATTCGGTAAAATTTGATAGCACGAGGCTATAGATCATGGAGGAGGAGAGGCATCCTTAGGGCATTATCGATGAAGAAATAAACTAGGCTTTATCGATGGAAAGTGTAAGAAACCGGATCTGCTTCAGTTGGCTGTACGATGGTGGGAAAGGTGTGATGATATGGTCACTTCATGGATGTTGAATTCCTTATCTTGAGAATTAATGGATAGCTGCGATATGAACAAGTAGGAACTTTGGGATGAGCTTGAGGAGAAGGTATGATCAGACTAATGGAGCCCAAGCTTTACCAATTACAAAGAGACATCAATGAATTTGTTCAAGGTAATATGGACATCACTGCTTATTATACAAGGATGAAAACTTTGGGAAGAGGGGCTGAGTACCTTTGAATGCGAATCTTTGCTTTGCACATGTTTGTGTATTTGTGGAGGAAAAACTGCATTTGCAAAAATACGACGGATAGGAGGTTGATTGAGTTCTTAATGGATCTAAATGAGGTTTATACTAGTCGGGGGCGGCATTCTTATGATGAATCCTTGCCTAACATGACATTTGCTATTTTAGCAACACGGGAAGAAAAAACAAGGAGGTTAGTATCGAGGTAGTCGACTTGGATTTGAATGCAGCTTCCTTCAAATGCGGTAGGTTTGGAAACATGAACTTTAGGACAAACTATAAGCAACAATAGTACAGTCAATTGAAAAATGCTGGTAAGGCCGTGCGGGTGGATGCGGATGCGGACATTCGTTTAATAAATTACAGGTTTTCTGTGAACTTGTAAGAACTTTGGCGTACTAAGAATATTACCTCTAATTTCATGGTTTCCATAAATTTTAAGTGCCTGAAAGGAAGAGTGCGGTGAAGTGTCTGTGTTCATGGAGCGTACGGCGGCACTCGAAGGATCGGCTGAGCCGGTCTGGCTGTCCAGGAGTCGATATGAACATTTGGTAAGTCTTTTACAAGGATGCGGCATGGTCGGCCGGTGGATAGTATACCATGACAATGTTTGTGGAGCTGTAAACTATGCAGGTATGCAGCATGTTATTCCTACATAAGTGAAATAGGTAACTTTGTCATGTAAATGTTTGAAGTTATTACATTGATTCTGGATAATTGATTATTGGTACTACACGTACATGACTTTCAATAGAACACTCTTATCCGCAGATTAGAATATTACCTTATCCTTTCTGGTAAGCACACCTAATGGATATAAAGTGAGTAAGCGAGGTTGGTGATGCGGTTGTTGACGATTTAATTCTTGCAGAGTTTTTATTATAGTTTCAAATTCAATCACAGTTTTTGTCAATGAGTCGGCTTCACATCTTAAAGGTATTGTTAGTTTCAATGATGTTTATATGCAATGTAGAGACCCTTGGTAAGAAGAGGCCCTTTGGAGATAGTAAAACTAGATATGGACTATACTTTCTACATTCGAAAGTGCCACTTATTTGGACGTTAACCTTTAATCTTGCTTCTTTCAATACCTATAGTCGGTTCTGATATTTTCTCTATTTAACGAAAGGATGTAATCCAAGTTGCCAGATATTCCTAGTTTGCCTTGTGAAAGGTTGGGTGTAGACATACGTATTGCCTAGTAACTAAATCTGTAATGACTTCTCATTGATAGAAAATGTACATACATCTTTGCTAGCAACTCATCTATAATGAATTCTCATTCAATGGAAAATGTTGGTTGCTGAATTCTATATGCAGCCAAGAAGCAGTGTTGATTACTTGTGGCATAATAGATAGGGCGTGTATCTTTTGTTAAGATGAGGTGTATCTCGGCTATTCTGTCCGGTTTGCACCTAAACAACCTTTCACATGTTCGATGCATCCCACATGGCCGGACAAACGAGAATGCCTTTCACCCCGAAGCAGCAGCCAAATCCCTTTAGGTTTTTGATGTTCTTCGTATGGACATCACAGGGACCATATCATACACCCACACATGACAATCACGAGATATTTCTTACCTTGGTAGATGATTGACGCAAACTACGTGGATCTAATCTTTGCGGTCTGAAAGTGGTGTCATTAGCTTGCTCAAAACCTTTGTATTTCTCATTGTCAGTTCCAAAGTACACTCGAAACCGTTAAAATGACAATGGTTGAGGTACCAACCCGTGAGGCTCTTTCCTTCTTTGGTGTAAAGGGAATGCATTACATCAATAAGACTTGTCCTTACACGCTGACAAAATGGAGTGGTGGAAGGAAAGCACAAACACCTTTTTAGAAAGCGCGAACCTTACTGCGCTCAATTACCCTTGAAATCTTTGGAGAGAATGCCTTAAAAAAGCAGTATATATCATAAATAGGCTTGCCTTCCCACGGAGTCCTCGATAGCAATACTCACTTTTTGAACTCCTCATCACAAGAAACCTACTTATTCTCACCTAAAAGCATTTGGATGCTTATGTTTTCCAACTACACTCAAAACACACAAGGATAAGTTTGAGCCAAGAGCAACACCTCATGTGTTTGTTGGATATCCTTATGACACAAAGGGTACAAAGTACTAGACTTAGCCACCAAGAAAATACATGTTTCTAGAGATGTAGTATTTCATGAATCTGTTTTTCCTTTTGTTATTCTTTGCTTTGCTAGTTCTACCTTTGAGTACGTAGTAAGTTTTTCTCCTGAAGTCCTCTGTAATTCTAGAGTCACCAATCATAGTTTGTCCTATTAAAAATTATCTGTCCAAACACTTGCACCCTCTGCAGGTTACTAATGAACCCGTCGGAACAACATTGCACACCAGTTGTGATTGGCGATGACTTTCCACCTAGACATTCTTTACCTTATATCAAAATAACGACATCTATCGGCCCGAACCGCAGTGAAGACACTAGCTTGAACTTTCATGTTTCTCCTGGCGTTATTCGGACTGCTTACTGCATATCACTCGGTTCTCGATCTACACCACCACCACAGTAATTTCTGCTAAGGAGTCTTTCAAACATCATAATGTGCACGAATACTTGCAGGATTATGCTTACACTTTGCCTAAACTACATACTACCTCTCTGTTAAATATGTCATCCAATCCGCAAACGGCTGCCACGGCCATTTCATACCGGGCAGTGGCGAGCAATTCACCTTACACAACATGATAAGAAACACGCTAGCATGAGAAGCATCTTTGAGCCCTGCTTGTGAGACATGCGGCGAGTTTGATGCCATATATGCTAATGATACATGAGATCTATTACAAATTCCGAGTAGGAAAGAAGGCATTAGGATGTAAATGGGTGCTTGTATAAAATCAAGCACAAAGCTGATGGAAGTGTGGAAAGGTTCAAAACTAGGCTTTAGTAAAGGGATATACTCAGAAGATGACATTGACTATACGGAAACCTTCTCACTTTGATTGTCAAGATGACCCCGGCTGTAGGAGTTACAGTGGTTGCTTGATGAAAAGAAGGTGGAATTTATACCAAACTAGATGTCAATGATACTTTCTTCATGGTAGGGAATCTTTATAGGGGTTTATATGGAGGTTCACGAGGTCTTAATCGATTAGAAGGCAATGGCAGCTGGCTTGCAAGCTTAAAAAATCTTTGTATGATTTAAAACAAGCAAGTAGGCAATGGTATGACAAATTTGCTCAACTCGCTCATTCGAGGCTATGTTCATTGCAAGTGATTATTCTCTCTTTTATAGGAAATACGCGTCATTGTGTGTGTTTGTTGCGGTGTATGTAGATGATGTAATTCTCACGAGGGCCCGGATTCTAGTGAGATTGATGGCTTTCAAATCCTTCCTTCGACATATTCAAGATAAAAGATTTGGGCAAACTACACTCACTTTGCTTAGGCTTAGAATTCATATATAATGACGGTGGTGTGGTGATTACTCAAAAGAAATTTACTGCGATTTTCTACAAGAGTTTGGCCTACTCGGGTTGTACAGCAGCTACCTCTCCCCTTGATTGCACTACAAAACTCAACTAGATGAGTGAGTCTCCCTTTGATGCTTCTCAGTCTGAGAAAATGGTGGTAGTACAGATTTTCTTACATTACTAGTTTGGACATTGCATATAGTGTACAACACCTTAGTCAATTTATCAGTCCACTAAGAGTCTCGTTTTAAGGCGACACTACATGTTACGCGGTACCTTAAAGGAGTGATCAATGCTTGGTATTTCCTTTGTCCCAACAAGGCAGATTACAACATGTATGCGTGTTGTGATTCGGGTGGAGCCAACGTGTTGATCACGAAAGTGTTAGTGGATACATTGTGTTCTTAGGTGATTGTCAATAAGTTGGAAATCTAAGAAGCAAAATACGGATTTCATTATTTTGAGTGAGAGAATACGAGCCATCCCGGAAAAGTTGTAGGAGAGTTAGTTTGGTTGGGCCAGTTTACTTGGTGAATTGGTTGTCCCGATTAGCACATGCACATATTTTGCTTGATAGTCAAGTTGCTATTCATAACAAAGAACCCTGTATTTCATGAGTGAACCAAACATATTGGTGGATTATCACTTTTTGAGAAAAAGCGCATGAAGGACTCGTTGCTTGCATGTCGTATTTCGACAGGCGGTCGAACTGCCGAGACTTATTAGCAGGAACCTTGCACAGGGAGCAAGCATTCCGCAGTTTTAAGCAAGTTGGCGATGAATTATTCACTTTCAACTTGAGGGGGGTGTTAGAATTATAGTATTAATTGAAAAGTTTAATAGTAGTTAACAAGTTAGTTAGGATTAGTTAGTTAACTACCTAGTTAGTTAAATTAGTTAGGCCCTTTAATGAAGTTAGTTATATGCTCACACGATTTTTTCTCTCGATTTTCCCCATTTTTCTTTTCTTATTTTCGGAATGTGTGTATATGTATATATAGAGATCAAACACTCTACAATTAATCGAGTTTTATTTTTCACAATTTACTTTGTTGTGTATTTGTTTCTGCAACGTGGAGCGGTCTGTGATCTTCTTACCACCTCCTTTCTCTTCTTCTTACCTTACTCTCTTTGTTTCTCTGTTGTTTACCCTTTGCTCCCGAGTCTTCATTTAATGGAGTTATAGCCAAGACGATGCGAGGAAAGAAACTGTAGTGGTAATAGCTTTGGGGCAAATATATATCATGGTGGTGGAGTGCTTATTGAAAATGTCAAATATGACACTGAGGTTTTTGCTATAGTTTGAAAAGTATTTACTTTGATCAAATTGTGAGCGATGCGATTCAGTTCAAAATTTTAGAATTTGGTCGATATTCTCTCATTAATATCTCCTAAATTGCATTAATTTATCCTTAAAATTTTATTGCAATTGAAATTTAGTTATTCGAAGATAATTTCGGTAGTTTTTTTTTGCACTTAAATTAAATATTAGGATGTCACAAGTAGGAAGAAGTTGTGCCATGGCTATTAATATACGCCAAGAATTTTTATGTGGAAAAAAATTATTAAAATTGCGGTGATAATGGAGTGGGGTTAATTGATCGCAAATTCGCCAATATTTGAATATTGAGAAGGTTCACAATATATTCTATGGCTGAAAAAGAGTATTACTTTATGTTACTAATCTGATACTATATATGTGTTGGGTATCATTGTATACAACCAAAACATTCTGCGATGAAGTTTCACAATTTTAGGTTTCCTATTTAAGATTTTAGAGCAGACTCATAAGACCATTGCATCTTTAAGAATTTAAGTACAAAAAAATTGACATCCCTATTGTCTTTTCAAATTCAAAATGCTAGCTGTATTTTGCCCACATTATATGTAAGATAAAATTATTGAGTTCCAATCAGTATTATGAGTGTCAGTGATGCTTCTAATAGAATGTACGAATAACTTGGGCTTAATTATTGATGTATTGCTGTGCTTTATTGTTATATTGTTATAGCTATTGTTGTGTATTTACTTTGTTAATATAATGCAGTTAAGGGTTTTTTGTTTATTATTGTATTTTCTTTTACCCAAAAAAGAATTATAGATTAAAAAATTACCCAGTTTATGGTATTTAGACTAATAAAAAAAACTAAATAATAGAAACAATAATTTTGTTGTTTTACATATATATTAAAATACAAGATTAAATTATATATTTAATAAGATATGTTGTGACTTTTGAAACGCGGCTAGTTTTTTTTATAATTTTGTCGGTGAAGTGTAACGTCAGTCTGGATTAATTGCAAGTTTGGAACTCTATGTTTAGGCTCTTTCTGTTTTTGTCTTTTTATTTTTTGAAACTTTGTCTTTTGAGTTACAGGATCCCACCTATCAGAAATGCAAGTGAAATAAGACAAAATTGTAGTAAATTAACACGAGACAAAGGAGTACATTTTCTTGATTCTCACCCCTTTTCCCACAGCTCATACTTCTTTTTGCTTTTCACTTCTCTGATGAAATAGAAATCAAGCAGACAAGAGTGATACTACTTCTGCAGTCTTGATGTTGGTAGTATCATTACCCCCCTTTTCCTTCATCAGGTTTTACTAATCTTTGCCAAGTTGTGATCTTTTTTAGCCTTTGTGTGATTTTGCCCTGTTTGTGCCTGTGCTTCCATTTTAGAGTGTAAGAATATTTTAGAAAGAAATGGGGGTCTTTTCTAAACAATTCTTTTTTAAATAAAATAAGGATAACACAAAAGAGAAGGGGCCTTTTAATAGTTTTATTTTTTAAAAATCATTTCTTTACCTTTTTACACTTTCACGAGATAACTTTTTCAGAATTTCTAAAATCATTGAATGTCAGCTCTTTTTTCCGTAAAAATGAGTTTTAGGTTGCAATGGAGATTGTAAGAAGAGAAAAGACAGGTGTGTATTTGGTTTCAAAGTAAAGGTGTTGAAGTAACAGGATATCCCCCAAAGGCCCTTTTCCCCCTTTTTGGCATTGTCTTTTATATTTTTGGACAAATGAATGAAAATAATAGTGTCCAAGCCAATATTATTCCTCCTTGAATTGGATGGTCTTTCTCAGTAGCATTTAAATTAAAAATGTATCATTATGAAAAATGTATTAATACTTTGTGTTACTTATCAGAAAAATTAATTAACTTTGTGTTATATCAAACCTATTAGTTCTCGTTTGGTAGAATGCATGAGAAAAAATAATGCATGAATTAGCTTTGTGTATTACTAATACCTTGTTTGGTACACTTTTTCAATCTATGTATAACTAATTGATTGCATTAGTTATACACTCTATTTATTATTTGGCTATGCATAACTAATACATATAAGAAACTACGGTATTAGTAATGCAATGGGTATTAATGCATGCATTAGCATAGTTAAAAGACATAATTGTCCTTCAAAACTTTTTCGCATCCTTTATCTTATTTGTGAAGGAGTATTTTTACAAACAAATAAATTTTTTAGAAATTATACGATAAATGTTGTTTTAATACGTCAAACCAAACAACGCATTGGGAATAATCTCGGCATAACTAATGCAAGTACCTCAACTATCTGAGAAGCATTACTAATACATCTATTTAATATTATTATCATTTCTCCATGACGTAAGTTGCTGTTGGTAGCGAGATCGATCAAATGAAGAGGACAAATCAAGATGGAAAGTATACATAGTGTTTTTCATCTATACTAGGATTTGAGCCCTGATATTCATAGATTGTCATCTGTTCATTGATGTTAAGATCACACCCTTTTGAAGCATATAATCCATATTTATTCCCATTTTGGATATAGCTAACATCAAGTACGTTAAAGTCATGCATACTTACCTCTTCATTTGTTTTGTATTTGACTGTGTGTGATCTCCTTTTATGAAGTTTACTGCTAAAGTGCGAAAAAAGCCATTTGGTTCATGATTCAGTTCTGCTGATCTAGTTAAGAGGCTATTTGAACTACATTAAAAGTCTGGTCAAATAATATTCTCTTTTAACTTTTTAAAATGTTTGGCAAATTTAAAAGAATAGCTTAAGACAAGTTAAAAACTGCTTAAAACAAGCAAAAAGCTATAAGTTGGGGACCCCAACTTTTTTGCTTTTTAACTTTTAAGCATTTCTACTTTAAAAGCTATTTTTTAAAGCTGCTCCAAATGGGCTCTAAGTCTCATCTATATCTGCATAAGTTAGGCATCATTTATTACCTTGTTCTAATATGTTATATGTCTCTTGCACCAAAGGGAGTGACTTAGCGGTCAATGAAGTGGGTTGGAGCCATGAGATCTCAACTACAAATTCTAAACGGGGAACAATAACACTATTGATTTCTTCTTATTAATTTGTCCCTTGGCGGATGGAGTTACTTAATTTTATTCTTTGGTGGAAGGTGACGGGTATCCCATGGAATTAGTTCAGTTATGTGTGCAAAATTGGACCGAACACCACAATTATCAACAAATAAAAAAGTTATTGTGTGCCTCTGGTGTCAATATATAATGCCACTAGACATTGGTTTTTGAGATTTTCTGATACATTTTGCCGCATTAGCTTTCTTTTTGCAGATGAAAGGTAAATAACACAATGAAAATATAGTGCCAATGTCAAATTTCCTCTTTACTTAATTTAATAATTAACAGAACATTCAGGAAAAAAAAAAATTTTCAATGTAGATAAAAATTCGACTAAGGGGTTAAGATGAAATCTTCCTTTGGTATTATAATGGCATACCATGTAGTTCATTTTGTTGTAATTTTTAATGATGCCATGCTTCAGATTAATTGGCACTTGCATTTTTCATTACAAATTGAATATTCTTCTGTTTTCTGCGCTGTGTTAAGTAAATAGGAATGGAGAGGGAGTTGGCTGTTCATAAGGACAGTCTCTGGTTTTATTTTTCACTATAACTTTAAACATTTTGGAATGAAAGTTATGGGAACTCTCCAGTTTATCAATTTTTTAAAGAAGTCTTAACAACTCATGGATTGTAGTTTTGCAGTTGAAGAACACTCAATATAAACGTGAAATATTTCGAGATAAAATTGATGTTCGTCAACACGGTGTGGCAGTTGATCCGAAGAAGTCAAAAATCAAGTGCAACTATTGTGATAAAGTTGTTTCTGGTTTTAATCGGCTTAAACACCACTTAGGAGGCATTCGTGGAGATGTAACTCCTTGCTTGGAGGCTCCTATAGTTGTGAGCTCGAAGCTGAGCTTCTTGATAAGAAAAGTGGAAATTTAATCAAGGAAGTTAGGAAACTTCACCGTCAAACCTTCTTTTGAAGAGGAACCGGTGCCCCAGAGATGGTGATGGTGAACCAAGTAAGACAGATCTCACTCAGAGTTCTGAAAGTGCAAATAAAAAGCATAATGGCGTGAATTCAAAAAAAGCTGGTAGCTGTGTTGTTGATTCATCCTCACAAGAGATTTCACAAAATCTATGGGAAATTTTTCTATGAAGCAGGAATTGACTTTGATGCTATCAGATCACCTAGCTTTCAAAGGATGGTAAAAGCCACTCTTAATCCTGGACAGACAATAAAATTCCCTAGTTGTCAGGAGTTGAAAGGGTGGATCCTTCAGGATGCAGTGAAAGAGATGCAACAATATGTAATGGAAATAAGAAATTCATGGCCAAGCACAGGGTGCAGCGTCTTGCTAGATGGCTGGGTAGATTCTAACAGTGAAATCTAATTAATATCCTAGTGTACTGTCAAGGGGCACCCATTTATCTTCGGTCATCAGATATTTCATCTTTCAATGGCAATGTTTATTCCATGCTATTATTTTTTGAGGAGGTTCTGGAGGAAGTCGGAGTTGAAAATGTGGTCCAAATAGTTGCGTACTCGACATCTGCCTGCATGATGGAAGCAGGCAAGAAATTAATGGAAAAACATAAGACAGTTTTTTGGACAGTAGATGCTTCTCATTGCATGGAACTTATGTTACAGAAATTCATGAAGATAGGCCCAATACAAGAAGTTTTGGAAGGCAAAAACACTCCTGAATTTATTTACAACCATGCTACTCTCCTGAAGCTTCTAAGAGATGCTTGTTCTGACGAGCTAGTAAAGTCTTCAAAGATAAGGTCAGTTGTATTGCCCTTTTTGACTCTAGAGAACATTGTGTCACCAGAAAGAACACCTAGTGGGATGTTTCAGTCTTCTGATTGGCGTAGCTCAATCTTGGCTTCTGCGAGTGAGGGTAAAAGAATATCAGAAATAGTTGAAGATCAATCCTTTTGGACCGGGGCTTTGATGGCTGTAAAAGCAACCATTCCCCTGGTGGAAGTTATAAAATTGCTAAATGGAACTAATAAAGACACAAGTTGGTTTATATATGACACACTAGATCAAGCTAAAGAGACCATCAAGGTTCAAACACACAAGAAATCCCATTATGCAATATTCTGGGAAGCCATAGATCACATATGGGATGGATACCTCCACAGTCATCTCCATGCTGCGGGTTACTTTTTGAACCCAACCCTTTTTATTCAAGTGATTTCACTGATGTGGAGTTTCCTGTAGTCTTTGTTGTTGTGTTGTTAGCATGACAGAAGATCATCGCCACAGGATATGATCACACTGCAAATTGATGAGTATCATGTGGGGAGGGGCATGTTTCATTTTGGAAGTTTCAAAGATAAACTATCAAATATTTCCCCAGGTGGTATGATTTATACATTTTCTGCTATTTTCATCTTGACATATAATTTGTATGTTAACCAGTAAGTTATGGTTGCAGCACATTGGTGGTCACAATATGGAGGTCAGTGCCCCGAACTGCAGAGGCTTGCTGTTCGAATCCTTAGTCAGACATGCAATGGGGCTTCATTTTAGACTGAAAAGGAGCTTAGTTGAGACGTACTTACAGAAGAGATGAATCAGATAGAGAAGCAGAGGCTGCGGGACTTGGTATTTGTCCATTGTAATTTGCAATTACAAGCTTGCAGCAGATGGAAGCAATGACAATACAGATTATGTTCTTGACCCCATGGATGAGTGGATAGTTGGACAAGGGCCTAATCTGGTGTCTGAAAACACTGAATTGACATGGATGGACTTGTAATTGACAAGCAGAAATGTCAAGGGAAAAGATGATGTTGAAGGAGCTGTTATTCATGTAAAGGAGGAAGAGGAAGATAAATGTATATAGAATAGCAAATGTATAGTGGTAATGGATCTTTCTAAGTACAACTTTTGTTAATACAATGGTATTTTGCTCTATCTCTACTCTTCCATATTGTTTTGGCTTCTAGCAATGATATATGATCTTGAAAAATAACTTAAAGCTGGATTTTATGCAAATATTAAATGTGTATGATTCTGAGTTGGAAGTTAGATTTTTGAGATGATCCATTCGTTAATAGTTATTATTTAGATAGTTATTTTTACTTGAAAAGAATTAGAATCAAGAATTGTTGTTCGTTTGAAATATACTCATAGCTTAGGACCTCTATAATTACTCCAACAATTATTCTTCATTTTAAACCTCACTTAAACTTGTCAAAAAATTTCCTCCTCAATACTTAAACTTTCTTTCATTTCCATTTAAACACTCGAGCCACTTTACACGTGATCATTTAAATACTCTCTTTAGCCCATATTAACTTAGTTTGTGATGCAATGCGCACTCACTAAGAAAATAAATTTAGGATATAAATTGAACACCATTTTTCACTTTTTCCCTTTTAGTTAGTCTCAAACTATTCTTGAAAATGGAGATAGTCATTACTCAAAAGAGTTAGAATTTAATCATGATAACTAGTACTTGAAACAATTTGACATCCCAGCATTTGACTTTCAATTTATTACAAAAAATTCAAAACGATACAAAATTCAAAACGGGGCTCTTAGGATGACTAAGTTCTTTAATTGAATCAAAATTTTCAAACGAGTCTTCAGTGATCGTATCTTGAATTATTTTAACCGAGTCTTCATCAATGATAGTATCGTGAACTATTTCAACCGAGTCTTCAATATTAAAATCTTAATTTTCTTAATTCACTTTCAAATTTTTTTTCAAATATGATATATAGATGAATGAGATAAAAGAATAGAATTTATAAAAAGGCATAGTCTTTTCTAGAAAATTTCAACCGCGTTGAAATAAATTCAAAGTAAAATCATAAATATGAGCAATTAAGTCTCTTGAACTCGTCACGTAGAAAATATAAATGAAGGGCAAAATGAAAGAAATTTCCAACAATTCTCTTGAAGATTGAACAATTAAAATATTTTCAACATCGAAAATGGTTCAAACATTAAGTTAATACAGACTAGAGGAAGTACAAAATTTCAACTATTCAGGAAAAAGCATTGCATACAACTCACACGCAGATGATGTGGCAAGCTTACAAGTGAAACAAAGACATATGGCATTGTCTTACTATCTTCCTAAAACAAACTCATCCCCCCATTGTCTTTTCAGTACTCGTTACCTCAAACCCAATTTTTTTTTAAAAAAAATTTAACTCCTAAATACTTTAAAACACATATAAATTTGATAGACTAAAGGATACCAAAAAGATTAAAGAACCAAATCTCTTTGAATCGAAAAAGTCGGACAAAATTCAACAATTTTGTGTTCCTTCATTTTAATCTGGATTTTATTTTTTATGTGAAATTTTAATATGAGAGAAAATTATAAATTTAGTGAAAATAATATGAATGAATTTTGAATGGAGACTTTTTGATTAACGAAAAAAATAGTTGAAGAAATTTTCTACTAATATCGGCCATTTTTTCCGTTGAGGAGCTTATCGGAGATAGAACTGAAATTTTTAAAAAATAAATAGAAAATTAAATTTTGCAGTGTTCAACATAAGAGATTTATTTGGATGGTTGATTAATGGAGGCAACAATACAAATGAGCGACGTTAATGGGGATGTGGTGGTGGAAGACTTTTAGAAGAAAAAATGTTATAAAAAAAATGATATCCGATCTAATTCACGCGTCTAAAAGTCATGATATATAATTTTTTGTCATATCAGCGTGGTTGTGTTTAAGTTATTATGTGAATAATAATTTGAATGTCTAAATAAAAAACGGAAAAGTTTAAATATTGAGGAAGAATATTTTGACAAATTTAAATGGCNATATTTTACATTTATATATATATGCTTTTTGATCATTAAATGTTATAATATGATTGATTTTAAAATTATATTCTTACTAATATGAGGGACACGCGCGAGGCGCGTACATTAAAACTAGTTATATTAATTATGGACAATTTATTATATACTTATTCACAATTCATGATAGTTGTAAAAATTGAGGTTTGAGATTTGAAATTTGGGATTTGCGGTTTGAAGTTTAGGGCTTATAGATTTCAATAATGTGTCAAGCTTTCATTTCAGTAGTTTGTCATTATTTTCTTTTGTTTACTGCAGATCATTTGTTAGAAATAATGTTTCAATTAATTTTTTATATTTTTCATCTAATAAAAGTTTTTTATTTTCAAAATAAATGAATGTGAATTCATTCTTCATTTAGTTTCTTACATTTTAGGTTCTTGAAAGATATGTTACTTTTATAAAATACATGAACCTATTAATGTTATTAACTTAATGAAACTTATTTTCTTTCAAGAACTTTTATCTTATAAATGGTGTTTCTTTTTTTTTAAAAGGCAATCAATTCAAAAAAATACTTTCCCTTGAAAATATTTAAGACGTTGATCAAAAGGTGAAATCACCGATTCAAGAATAGAAGAGCGATGTTCTTGAATGCTACTTGTTGTGTGGCTTAGTTGAATCTCGTATATAGAGTTGTTATTTATTCTTTCGTTTTCTCATGAGAGAGATTCCAACTATCTTCAAGAAGCATCTTGACGTGCCTCTAAGAAAAGCAAGTTTTATTTTGAATTTCTTATACTATTATCACTTTTGTTCTAACAATTTGAAGATAGTTGTCTCTATAGCTTCTACATCAATATCAAATAGTGTTCCATCTCTGCCTAATCCTAATTTTAAAATATTTGATAGCAGAGACTTTCCTAGATGGCGTGAAAAAATGAAATTCTTTTTAAGACAATTGAAGTTGTCATATGTTCTTGAACAACCTTGTCCTAGTGCTCCAAATTCTGAGGTAGCAACTGACGAGGCTATTTTGATTAGAGAACAAATTGCCAATTAGCAAGATGATGATTATTTATGCAAGAATTATATTCTTGTAAGAATATCCAACAAATATTTTGATCAATATTACATCAAGTGCAAATATGCTGAGGATATTTGGGACACTCTTCAAACCATATATTTTGCAAAGAGGCGAGTTCAAAGAAATTTCTTGTGTCAAACTATATGGAATTTAAAATGATTGATGACAAGTCAATTACTGAACAAGTGCAAGAATTCCAACTAATAGCTAATAAAATTGCTATCTCTGGATTGCTCTTGATGAAAACTTTCATGTTGGTGCTATTGTCTCAAAACTTCCTCCTTCTTGAAAAGAATACAAAAGCACAACTTTTACATAAGAAGGAAGATTTGACTCTTGAGCAATTATTACAGCATTTGTAAATTGAACAAGACATCCGATATCATGAAAATAATATTTTAAAGGAACCTGTCGTGAAAGCTCATGTGGTTGAAGAAAAATCAAGTAAGAAGAAATTTTCAAAGGCAAAGAGGAGTACTAATTTTAAGCGTACTAGTGTCAATTCTAAGTTGATTGAATGTTACCACTGTAACAAAATTGGTCACTATGCGCGTGATCGTAAAATTCTTAAAGCTGAAAAGAAGAAAGAAAAGAATGATAATAATAAAAAAGATGAACTTGTGGCAATGGTTACAGAAGATTTTATAGCAGGAAATAAAGTGGAATGGTGGATAGTGATAACGTCCAAATTCACTCCTCGTAAAGAGAGAGAGTGTGTAAATGGTTGTTGGTAAAATAAATATACCCGACGAGTGTGGGAATCGAATCCCACAACGAATAGTACTTAGATGGCACAAAAGATGTCTATCAAGTCAAACTAAAAAAATCATTGTATTGAAAACATACAAGTAAAAATTTGGGGGTTCACAAGATTACAATTAAAATGCAACAACAACTATTGATCAATCAAAAAGATAACAAAAATTAAAATACAAATGTGAGCAAAAGCTAGGGGTATGCTTTTGAATGGGGCTTCAATTAGATTAGAATTTACTAGGCAATTGAAGTATTACTCGTAAATATAAATAGTCATGGATGAGGTGGCACCCGATGTTTTTTAACCACTAGGGCACCTTTTGTCTCGGGTTTTCTCAAACCCTAAGGTCCCAAACAATATATCCATTAAGGCTTGGGTCAAATTTTAGCTATTTCCAGTCTCAAATCTCTCATGGGTGAATGATTATGGGTTTTAGCTACCTTTAGCCTAACCCCACACAATCAACACTCAATCACCCACCATTGCTTTCTCATCCATACTCAATTTTTCTTTTTCAAGCAAAAATAAAGTAAGTAAACATAACCCACATTTGCAATTATGAGTAATTTAATCATAAATTGGGAGAAAACAACATATTTATATTAACAGATTTCCTCCCTAGAGTCAACGAGCCATCCAATGAGTCGTCGTTGGCTTGAACAACTTGTTGTGGAAAGTCGTTAGAAAGATTCCAGTAAGGATTGAAAATTTTACCAGAAGCAATGAGTGGAACCAACGACTCGTTGTCCCTTCTAGTGAGTCGTTGTTCACACTCATCGCCAACTTCAGAAACCCTTCAGGAAATTCAGTGGTGACAATGACCCGTTGTGCCAGCCAATGAGTCGTTGTGTCCTCCATTAATAGGAGTCCAGGCTTTTGTTCAAAACCCTTACGGTGACCACAAGAGGAACCAACGACCTATTGGTTCATCAAATGGGTCGTTGTTCTTGTCCGTGGTCCGGTTCCAATAGCTAGGATTTCCAGACCCGGGGCCAACAACTAGTCCCAACAAGTCATGGTATCAACCAACGACTCGTTGTGTGACCGATTGGATCCCGACGGGCGGTTTTTTAGGTTTTCTCTCAGGGGCATTTTGTAACTTTCCGTTATTTTAACTCCTAAACTACGTCATTTTGGGGTTAATATTCAGGGGATATAGGGGGTTAGTCGATATTCTCTCCTCATTCCTCACATTCTCTCAAGGTCAGTACGAAGGAACTCAGTCAGGAAGTGTAGAGTAAGAACTAGGGGTTTCATTTCCTCCTCAGATTTCTCAAGGTTTCTCTCAGGGATTCTACTTCAGATATGTGGGGTTTCAACAAGAGAATTTTTTTTACCCTTATGTCCCAAAATTCTTTAGAAAACCTTATTAGTTCTAGCCCTTTGAAATATTGAAACTAGGGTTGTTCTTCAGATAGATTCTGATTCTCCACATTATTATGATGCTTGATATTTTCTAAGATCATTACCAGTTGTAATTCATACTTGATATCTCATCTTATGCAGCATGTAATTTAGCCCTAGTCTATAAATATGATTTTGAATGAAATTTGCATAATTTAGAGTCTGAATATGAAATTTACTTGTTAGGACAATATATTTGAAAAACTTGAATGTCAGGACAAATGTATGAATAGAAGTTAGCCCTTCAGTATGCTCAGTCTCGGAGTATCAATCGATACTTAGCATTCCCAGTGTTCAATAGAAATGTCAACTGATCAGTTTGACTATAATCAGTCTTTTGAGGAGTTTAGTAAAACTCCGTTGTTTGAGTTTATCAGTCATTAGATGGATTTTAGACGATTACGACGCTTTCAGATAAAGAAGCTCTAACAAGTTATAGAACTCCAGTAAGTCAGTTATCAAGTCCTTCAGGTTCTCAGAACGCTTCCAGATAAGCAGTTCTGATGTAAGTCTTAGGATATCAGTTTCGAGCTATCAACCTAGTTAGTCAAAAGTTAGGACTTTCAGTGGGAGTAGAACTTACTACCGAGCAGGCAGGGATTCAGCACACCCAGGTTTCTAGAACTACGTTGCCACCGTAGGTTATTAGTCTGAATGGGCATTAGACAGTGATCACTCAGTGCAGCTACTATATCCTAGTAAGTTATAGTGGGCCTTGTCTGATGAGGGGTATACATGAACTCCACGTCTAACTCATGCGGTTATATGTCGGTTATAGTTCTCCCACAGTATAGTACAATACAACTGAGTTCAGTACAGTCACAGTCTTCAGTTCAGTTCTATAGATTCCAGGATATGATTATGACCTTTAGACATTTATTAGTACTTAGAGCCTTATAAGCTTTTACAGATGATTACAGTATTTGTGATTCTAGTTATGGTCTTTGCATGTCCTGTCAGCACAACTTTTAGATTTTTCAGTATTTATATATTTAACTTCATATATCACTTACTCTGTCCATTCAAAGTACTGATGCATATGTTCTATGATGTATCGTCTTATGATACAGGAACATGTTCTCAGTCTTAGCACCGTCAGTAGTCTTTCTCCGGTGATATTCAGCAGACCTCTATGGTGAGTCATCATTTACCGAGGGCCAGATGTTTCTCTTCTAGCTGTTATATTTTGTTACTTTAGTTTTAGACCTTAGAGTTAGCTGGGGACTAGTCCCAACAACTCATCAGTTTCTTATATGGCTTTCAGACAAAGTTAGTAGTTTTACATGTTATCAGATGTTTGTTGTTTAAGGTATTTTTATCAGTTGTGTTTTCGAAGCTTCTGCTTACAACTTATATTTAGTATTTAGAATTTCAGTAGTATGCTATGTCATAGGTTAGCTTGGGGTCACTCGTGGCCTTAAGTACTGTATCGTGTCCAGGGTGTAGACTTGGGTCATGACAGATGGATAGCTAAATAAAAAAGAAAATACATATAGGAAAGAAAATGAACTGAAAGATTAGTGAAATTAAAAAATTAAATGGTATTCATGTTATGATAAGAAAACTAACCGCAGACAACAACCTCTCTCTGTTATCAGCAGTAACGGTACCTTCCCCAATTACAAGAGAAAGTGGTGGAGGATCGATACTATTTCTCAAGAAATTAGCAGTACTTCTTGTGTCCTCTTCTCCAGTTGTGCTCAAATATCTCACTGGACCACTTGAAGGCTGGATACCAATATTAGATTAATACCTTAAAACAAATTCTGGCAAATCTCTCATCATCATATGAGCAACTGAAGGCTGGATAAAAATATTAGATTGGTTTATTGGAGAAGATGAACTACCATCATGGAAGTCTGTATCTTGCTCACTAGATGTTACATGGTTACTATTATCCAAAGGAGCTATCCTTGAAGCTCTAGGAAAGTGCATGCTCTGAGAAGATGAAGTTATTGGAGCAAGCCATAAGTTTTTCATTTGAAGAGAACTTCTAGCATTATTTGTTCTAGGGATGTGAAAAATTGAAGGTGTCTCCACAAAGCTTGAGTTAATCATTCGGTGTACAAGTGAAGGAGACTGTAGCCTAGAAGAATTATCTCTCTGAATGAAAGTCTGTTGTATAGATGATATGGGATAAGCACTCTGAGGATATTGTGTATGACTGAGAATTTGTAGCAGATATTCCATGCATGTCTGTGCTAAGCTGATTCTCTAGAAGACTTTCTGATGGTATGAGGCCAGTATTTCTGACACTACTTACAAAGTCACTCACAATACGAGAAGTTTCAGATATAAAAATCCCTCCTCTTTGAAAAAGGAATTGTGTATTCTGGATCATTTCATTGATGTCCTGTCCAGCTAACTCAATGTCATCAGGATAATATGATATATTTAAATCTATCATAGTATTAGAAGATGAACTTTTTAAGTTAGGCAATATCCCATTCCCAGGCATATGAGTTGGAGTAAAGTTGCTATCATTAAGAGTTCTGTTGAAGGATCTATTCCTCGCATTAGAATTGTATCTCTCCATCCGATAATGCATAAGAAATTATTGCTTACTTAAAAATGCTAAACAATTCTATCACTGTTGAATTATGAAAATTCCTCAATGAACCTGAAATTTCACCACGAAATATAGTGTAAGTGTTTATAAAACTCACTCAAATGCAACTTTGCAAATGAAATATTTATCATATTTTCTTCATATCATAGTTTCGAGAAATATATAGAAGGTGCATGCATATGATATAAAAAATAGAAAGCTCTAAAACATGTAACATCTATGAGNTGCTCTTATACAGTTCGAACATATTTTCTTCATATCATAGTTTCGAGAAATATATAGAAGGTGCATGCATATGATATAAAAAATAGAAAGCTCTAAAACATGTAACATCTATGAGTATACTCGAACTTTTAATATTTCTACTATGTTATACACACAGATGTAAAAATAAGATCCAATGTAGGTTGGAGTTAAAAAAGATTCTAGGATAAACATAAGATGTTCTAAATTTTAATTTAGGACAATAAATAATCAGACATTATTTTTTAAAATTTTAATAGTACACCATTAGAGGTAGAAAATAAGACGTGCATAATTTCATATTTTTTTTATAAAGACCCTTGCTTGTAAAAGTTTTCAATGAGATATAGCCTTCATTGTTTTTGAATTCTTTTGACATGAAATTGACTTCAAAAAAATGATATAATAATTGTAGAAACTCAGCACAACATAAGGGATGATTAGGGGAAAAATAAAAATTCTTTGCCATTATCAACTCTTATTATATTAAATAGAGAAGAACAGATCACTAATACAACTTGATTAAAATTGTACGAATACAAGTTAAATCTTAAAATCCCTGTGTACGGAAAGAAAAAAAGACCTCTTTAATATAGTTCTTTTTTGCAATATAAATCTAGAAACAAATTAAGTTCTACAAGTAGGATCACCTAATTTCTAAAGAATAGAACTTTTAATAATAGATCCTTCAAATCATTCAACAACACATTGTTCCTATTCAATAAAAAATATACGCATATTTCTTTTCTCACCTAGGTCAGATCCTCCCCCCTTCCCCTCCCAACTAACATAGAAAAATATTAATTAATTAAAAAAGAGTAAGAACAATCTACTTGTAATGTCAGATGGAGGCCATTGACTACCAAATTAAGGAAAAACATTTGTCAAATAAAGAGCAAAAGAGTTTTACGATGATTGTGGCAAAACCTCCAATTTATATGCAATCGACTTAAAGTTGACCACATCAAAAGAATAAGTTATTCAATAGAAAGATGAACTGAAGTTGAATATTTTTAGTAAGTTAAAAGTGAAGACGCCACAAATTATTTAATGTCCTTGCTGCTGAAGAGACTGAGAATTAAAGGGTTTGGTCATTATAGCTGGTGTATTTCAATAACAAAGATAAACAAAATTAGCCTATCTTCAATATGTTATATGACTGAATTTCAATTTTATGAAATATTATAAATAATCATATGAGAAGTGTTTAAACGTGAAATTTTTTAAAATCAAAGGAAGAACAGTAACGAGTTTTAAATATTATAAAATTTCCATGATAAGTTATTTGAACTTACAAAATACTATCCACGTGAAAATAAACAGTAGCATCAATGACCACATGATATAAATGATGTCATTTTGATAAAAAAGGAAAAAAAATATCCCACAGTCCTTACAATCATGGATTTGCCTCTTAAGAGAAGATAGGTTTATGAAAACTTACAAGCACAAAGTGTAACTTATGGATCTAGTAATATTAAGACCAACATGTGATTTTATGAGAAATGAAGCAGTGTTTTAATCAAATATCGCAATATTTTATGAGAATATTTTTTCAGAGAGAAAACAAAGAGAGCATCTGAATCTGTGAAAACTATGACCTCTATCAAAACATACATCACAAATAAAAATAGTAAGGTGCATAATAATAATTTAACAAACAGTGAATTGATTGAGATGAACACAAGATGGTTCAAACACCAATATTATAGAAAAAAATAAATGAGTCAAGATTCTACTATTCTACTAGAGAGATTTTCCCTTGAAGCATTAATTCTTAATTACATTCTCTTCTCCCCCACCCCATAGATAATTCCTATGCTAAAAAGAGATGAAACAAGAAGGGTATAAAACATGAATGAGAATTAAGGAACCTAATTCTAACAAATAATCAAAATAAAATTAATCAGATTATTCTAATGAAGAAAAAAACCAAAGGACCAATGGAGTTTACACACCATTGATGTGTGAATCTCCACCAATTTCAAATACTCATTATCACACAAATAGTGACACAGGGAAAAAAAAAATAAGACTCACCATTTTTATAAGAAGGTTATAAAAAAAAAAGGGAAATCTTTTTGCTATGCAATAAAAATAAAGTGTCAAAGGGGTGAATTTATATTGATATAAGAGATTGTAGAAATTTAAGTTTTCAAATTACGGATGAGAAGAAATTAATTACAACCTGATAAAAATGTAACAAAACAAAGAGGAGTCTCATTTTCTTTGTGTACAACAGTTGTATGCTGACGTGGAGGAGTGGACCACTGTGAATTTTGAAACCCACCTTGGATCCACCAAATTAAGGATAAAATTAGCATTTTCTTCACTATTTTTGTCCACATCACCCACCATTCAAGATAACAATAAGTTTATGGAGATTACATCAAATAACTTCACATTTAAACGCTTTTAACTATTTGTCTTTTGCATACAAAAGTAACAAAGCAGTCTTTTTTTTTGTTAGGCTTCTGGGCTCATTATTTTCACCTATTAATAAATGAATTCTCTTAAAGGGGAAAATATACGTCTTAACTTTGCAATTTAGAATGAATATCCCTCTTGTTAAAAAAGTGGTGCATATATACCATCATCGTTTAGTAAATATTGCATATATACCCTCGTCGTCTAACAAATGGTGCATATTTACTATTTTTCTTTAGCAGACTGAATTTAAAAAAAATTTAACATTGATTTTTTAATTTTAAAAAGTTACCTCACTCATTTTTTTACCCCTCCAAATCTGATCCAACTATAAAATAATTCAATTCATCTTTTTTACTATCTGTTCAATACTTATTTTATGATTGGTAGGACCATTTTTAATTTGATTTATAACTAATTCTAGAATATCATTTCCTTCTATTATATAATTTTTTGTGCTGGTAAGTCTTAACTCTTTTGAATAGATTTTTCTCAAGAAAATGTAGCAAAATAAAAAATTAACATATTGCCCAAATTCTTTAAGCAAATTCATTATCATCCTGACTTATGCAACGTATAGAATTATAAAGACATAAAGAAGACCTCTGTACACAAACTTTCAGATTATCATATAGGATGGGTGAAAATTATTTACACCCCAAACTTTACTTTAAAAAGTTAAATCCTCCCTCCCAACATTTTGAATCCTCTATCGGTGCATTACCTTTTTATAGAATATATAATATTTTATTTTAACATTAATATTTTTACCGTAGTTTAACCTTTGATGTAGCAATAAGAATTGCGCACTTCTTGTGTCCCCTGCTCCATTTGCGCTAAAATATCTCACTGGACCACTTGAAAATATCTCACTGGACCACTTGAAGGTTGGATACCACCATTAGATTAACACCTTAAGGTAGATTCTGAAAAATCGCTCATCATCATATGAGTAACTGAAGGTTGGATAAAAAAACTAGATTAATTTCTTGAAAAAGATGAACTAACATCATGAAAGTTTGTATGTTGCCCACTGAATATTAGATGTGCACTATTTTTTTTACAAGAACTATCATTGAAGCACGAGGAAAGTGCGTACTCTGAGAAGATAAAGTTGTTGGAGCATGCCATAAGTTTTGCAATTGAACAGAACTTTTTGCATTATTTTTTTGAAAAATTTGAGGCATCTCCACAAAACTTGAGTTAGTCATCTGGTAAACAAGTGAAGGTGACTGTAGCCTAGAAGAACTATCTCTCTGAATGAAAGCTTAGTGACTAGCTGATATGGATAAGAAATCTGTGAGGAAATTGTGCATGACTAAAAATTTATAGCAGATGTTTCATGTATGTCTATGTTAAGATGATTCTCTAGAAGATTTTTTGATGATATGAGGATAGTATATCTAATACTACTTAGAAAGTCGCTCACAGTGCGAAAAATTTCAAATATGTAGATCCCTCCTCTTCTATAATTTCTTGAGCTTGAGCTCTCAAGAAAATCCATAAAACTACTAAAAAGTGCCTTTCATTGACAAAGGTATTGTCGATTATTGATAATTTCATTGACATCTAATTCATCTACCTCAGTGTCGTTAAGGAAACCCACTCATTCTTATGTATTTTCATTAATTATCCAAATTTTATCCTAAAAAAGATATATATTTCACTAAGATATCATGAAAAAGGACAATATTAATCATCACAATTTATGCACAAATTTCCATAAGAATATATAATTATAAAAATAACTAATAACTTGAAAAGGACGAAAGGATACGAGTAGATTTCAAATGTTACTTCTACACACATTACAACTGCTCATTTATTTTGTCAATAATAATCTATCTTACAGGATAAAGTCAATGATGACATAATAAAAGTTATCTCATCCTCAGTTAATTTGAAATGAAAAAAAAAAATTATGCATCCTTCTAACCCAGCAAAAAAATTATATTCACCGTCAAATGGATTCTTTAGAAAGTACAAGTCAAACCTAAAACATTCAACAAAATAGGAATAAGTTATTTAGGTGCGAACTTGATTTTACATGAACAAATATTTTTTCAACAAATGAACTATTTTAAACTTAAAATAAAAATGAAGGTGTCTATCTCTAAACTGATCAATAAAAAGAAAAAGATGAGTTGGTTCAACAAATAAACATGTGGAGCAATCAAATCTCCTAAGTTTGAATTTTAATAACTGCCGTTACATCAAACACTTTGTGTTAGTCTTATGAAAAATGAATTATACCAATATGTTAGAAGGCAATCAGAGATAAAAATAATAAATAAATGTCTTTACTCTATTAACAGTTTTGCTTTTCAATAAGATGCATGTGTTGAATAAATAATTAGAGTCTCTAGAGCAGATATTTTCCATCCTTACCAAAACATAGAAAAAGAATTCATAATATTAATTCACGAAGCATCGTCATCTTCAATTATCAAGAAAATGATCAATCATAGTTTTAGAATTCGATCGACTGTCAAAATTAATAATGCTAGTAGTTATTTAATGCAGCAAAAGATTAGCAAATAAATAAAAGCAACTGAAGTTACCATAAGCTAATAATATTACTAGTAAAATGGCAAAAACTGACATCTCAAAGGTCCCAGCTACTATCTTAGTTCATACTGAAAAGATATAAAAGACATCAAACTGAAAAGGAGAAAACATACTTTCTTAAGCTAAAGCTGAAATAATAATAGTATCTTATGACTAATATTGAAAGAAACAAAAGATGCCAAGTTAAAAAAATAGAGAACACCATCATTGTTCATCTTAGTTTATTATTTGGAGTATTCTACCCGACCATCTTGTACTCTATCAATAACATGACACCGAAGAATGTAGTGTGTCCACCAAGTTAATCAACTGAAAATGGGACTTGAGAAATTAGTTGGTTAAAAGGGGAATCAGAGATTACTATCTCATGAAGTCAAAGCAGTCCTTTTGCAAAGAGGACAAAAATTCTTGATCTTCAGTTACTTATTGATGCAATGATAACGAAATTCATGGTCACAATAAAAATTTTCAAGTTCTTCCCTGTCAGCATAAGTATCCTATACACATCCAAATAGGAAAAAATATAATTGAATCAGGTTGCAAACAAGCTTAAAAGTGAAGGGGGCAACAATCAAACAGAAGCCCGTATTGATGAATGATGATGGTGTAGTGGATTTCGAAAATCCAACTTTTGTTGGGGATTCAGATGTGCAAATAACTCCAAGTAATTCAAAGGAGCAAGGAGCTGCCCATGAGAAGGAGAAGGGGGCACAACAAAAACTTACAGCAATCCCTAGACCTCCTCCTCCTTATCCACAACGTTTGAAGAAGAAAGCCGAAGATGGGAAGTATCAAAAGTTTATCTCTGCTGTCGGTGAATATCCCATTAGTCGAGGCACTTGAGCAGACGCCCGGATATGCCAAATTTATGAAGGACCTCGTCACCAGAAAAAGGACTGTAAGTTTAAAACCTGTCGATAATTTGCACCACTATGGCGCCATAACTACACGGGTTCTAGCTCAGAAGAAGGAAGACCTAGGTGCTTTTACTATACCTTGCACCATTGGGGAGGTTGAGTTTTCAAGGGCGCTTTATGACTTGGGAGCTAGCATAAATTTGATGTCGCTAGCAGTGTTCAAAAAGTTAGGCTTGGGAACCCCCACACCGACTACTATCCGGCTACTAATGGATGACAAAACCGTTAAAAAGATGATGGGGATTTTATTTGATGTACTTGTCAAGGTGGACAAATTTATATTCCCAGCAGACTTCGTGATTCTGGACTACGAAGTAGATTCTGAGGTCCCCATCATTTTAGGGCGACCATTCCTTGCAACAAGTAGGGCCTTAGTAGATGTGGAGGCAGGCCAGTTAAAATTCAGGTTGAAAAAAGAAGAGGTCACCTTCAACATTAGCTGGACCATGAAACAGCCAAAGGAATTCAGCATAGTCTCAACACGGGAGGATGGAGAAGAATTACTTGATGAATTATGAGTAGTCAAGAGACTTGCGTCGTGCCGCGAAGTTAAATCGGGCGATGAATGGGAGACAACCCACGGAGGTGTTTTGGTGAAGTCTAAGTAGCCAAAACACCCACGTCGTCCGCAACGTTAAATCAAGCGCTTCTTGGGAGGCAACCCAAGTTGTAAATGTAAGAAATATACAGTGTTTACGTTTGTTGATGGGTGCAAGTGATTAAGATGGAAAATTTGAAGTTGGAACCAATAAAACTAGAACTTCAATTCTGGTGCAAAATGTCACAGGGCGAGTCGTTATTTGACCTGGCGACTCGTTCAGTCAAATCGTGAAGAGAACTACAGAAAACAGGGAAGCAACAAGTAACTTAACGATTCGTTTCTTCAAGGAACGAATCAGGAGGTTCCCTGTCATGTACACTAGATAACAGTCAGAATTAAAAGGAAAAGGGTGATAAAAGCTCACTCAACGAATCGTTGAGAGACCAAACGATTCGTTAAGTGACTCGTCTTGAAGCTACACAAGTCCAAGGACCACGACTCATTGGATTACACCACGAGTCATTGATTGACTCGTTAGGTCCCAGGTAAGTTTGTTGAACTCAGGTAAAATAAGGGTCAAAACGAGTCATCTCATCACTTAATGACTCGTTTATTCAGTCGTTAGGTATTTCAGCTAAATTGACATCCGACCTGACCCAGGATTGGAATTAGGGTAATTTTTAATTTAAAACACCTAAAAATCCAATTTTTTTCCTTTTCCAAATTCTCACCATTGAACCCAATACCCCAACAACTTTGAATTTCCCTCGTCTTCTTCTTCTCTAAAACCTCATCGAAAAATCTTCGACTTTGCACTCCAATCATTCAAACGCACACACGATTGCACTCCATCTTTGGTCAAGAATATTGTGAGTACTCTTTCCCATTTAAATTTTGAATATTTGTGCATTTAAACAAGAATTTTGAGGCATGTTTTGAATGAAACTACATTTATTTTGAGTAATGGTGTGCTTGAGCAAATCTGTGCCTGTTGATGTTGATGAACCCTAGGAAGGTGTAAATAAATGGATTTCGATTGTATATACACTTGGGTTGATTTGAAAATGTGAAGCTCTGTGTTTGTGGAGTTGAATAATTGGAAGAAGATGAAGATGAACGTGTGAACTAAAACTCTTGAGCACGAGTTACATCACGAGTCATTGGATCATCAAACGACTCGTTGTATAGCTTGTCCTGAGTGGGAAAATTAAACCACTAAGGCAGTGTACCTAATGACTGACCTAATGACTCGTTGCCTTTGGCAACGACTCGTTGGGACCAGTCATCAAGTACACTGGCCCAACTTGAAGGAAGTCTGGTTTGTGACAACGAGCGATTGGCAACGACTCATTTAGTCACTCGTCAGGACCATGGCCAACGTCTTGGGGCTAACGTGGGATCCGCTCAAGGACCTACTGGTTTAGGTAAATATCTAATGCGTTCCCCGACCGGAGAAGTCATTTTTGGAGGGTGGGCACCAGCCCAAAAATGTTTTTTGTTTCATCTAATCTTGCATACTAACAATGTTTCCACAGGTACAATGGCTCCAAGAGGTACACCGAAGAAGGGCCCAACAAAAAAACAAGCACCTGAGCGCAGTCAACCTTCATACCGCATACTGCGTGATGATCCGTCCTCCTCTAAAGAGTCAAGCGGCTCTGAGGAAGAATATGACATATCAGAGGAGCAGTTAGTGAGGAGATCCACTAGGGCTAGGGCTCAACAAACTTCAAATCCGACAGCCCTGTTGATGCTCCAACTCCACTGGTAAGGGATCTGCCCAGCCGCATTGATGAGAATGCTAGGGCTGCAGCTGCACTTGTTCCTGAGGCTCCCACAGCTGGGAAAAACACAGAAAGAGTTGATGAATCACATGCTCAGCGAGGGGACTCTGATAATGAGCTGATTGAGACCTCGGACACATCAAACGAGCAACCAAGAAATGTTAGGAGATGGTGTGTTCATGGAATGTGGGCCATATATAATAGAGATATTACTCCTAATAGAAAGGCAATCCGAAGAGGAGCATATACGAGGAGCCAAGGCTGATCACTACAGGGCTGAACGACATACCTGAGCTACAAGCAGTGTTTGATAAATACAAGTTCGGGTGGTTGACCGAGCCATCAGGTAGCTACAGCCCTTTCTTAGTCCGAGAGTTCAATGCAACATATGCGGCCACATTACAGCGGTTAACATTAGGGGGGCAGGATTGGAAAAAGAGGCCCGCCTTAAATCAGGTGTTGGTGAGTGAGACTCCTATAGATATATTTGAGCAAACAATTTCTAGAATGCTATATGGGCCAGATTATCATGCTCCCATGAACACGGCAGAGTTCGACCATAGGCTATATGAGTTGAAGAAAGTCAAAACCAAAAAGTTGAATAGCCAGGAGCGCATCCAGTAGTATACTTGGTTGTCTCGGATCATTGCTACGAGAGGTCGGCTAGTTGAATGGTTGCATGACACAGAGTCGCAGATAAAGAAGGTCACACTGAACTTTCATGCAAAATTTTGGTGTTCACTAGTGCGGCATAGGCTGGTACCACCCAGCAATGGCAACATCCTCTCACCTGACAAAGCAGCATTGGTGGAAAGTATAATGGAGGGGTATGCCATCAATTTCCCGCTATACATTGCTGAGGAGATTAGAGAGCGGGCAATCAATGATGGTACTACCATTCCTTTTCCATATTTGATTGATAGACTATGTCGGGAGTCAAAGGTGCCGGAGCTGCCATCAGTTGACCAGAGAGTAGTTGTCCAAAAGATAACTGATATCAGGTTGATTCGAGATGACACAAACTCAGTATCGAGGGCAAGGACTCAGGCAGCTGCATCCGCTAGAGCGACCATATTAGCTGAGGCATTTGGCAGCGGGATGCAGACTGATACAACACAGTTCGTTGAGTTGGCGGCTGAGCCTATGGAGGGCAGAGAGACAGGTAGCCAGCCTGAGGCTATAGATGCAGCGGATACCTCCACACCTGCCGATGTTCCAGAATCATCATCTTTAGCAGCAGCCCCGAGACCACCAGTTTCGCCTCCATGAGCCACTACAGCCAGCCTAGTTACGGTTTCACAGGAGTTCTTAATTGATATGGCTAGGCGGCTAACTAAGGCCGAAAAGTAGCAGGCACACACGACTCTACAGGTTAAAGTACTGATGGAGTAGGTAAAGTTGTGGGTGTCGAAGGAGTTGGAGACATTGTCCAGTTCAGTACATGGACGATTGGATGCTTTTGAGAAGAGAATGGATGAGCGTCTTGCACAGTTACAGACGCCTTAGTTTTCAAGATGGTACTTAGAGCTAGGAGCACTCAGATCCAAGTTGCGGGACTTGGCCGCACGATAGGTAGTTGTAGTACCTCCACTGGTACTTCCTGTGATAGATGACGAGTTTGAAGAAGAATTACCACCGATTTTTGACTTTATCACGGAGGAGCCGTTGGCACATGATAAGGGAAAGAGGCCTCGTAAGGAGACAAGTTTTGATGATGATGATTCTTTGCTCCGTAAGCAAAAATGAGAGTGGAGTGAGATGGAGAGAGTGCTGCATGAATCGAGAGAGGAGGCTCGACAGAGAGCTGAGACTGAGGCAGCGAGAGCTTGTGGAGAAGGAACAAGCTTTGTTGGATCTAAGAATGCACCGGGTCAAGCCGGTGAAGTTGGAGATAACAATGGAGGCGTATCTACACCCTCCACCGACCAGGTAGCTGACACCTAGGTCGCACAGGTATGTTCCCTATTTCCTTTAGCTTTGTCTGATATAAATATGCATCGAGGACGAC
>JACEIK010000124.1:184345-203750 GCA_018107945.1 Datura stramonium | reverse complement strand
AAGGCCAACGTGTCACGGAGTCAACGCGGAGGCTCCACCTCCGTGACACGTTGCCATCGCGGAGGGGCTCTGCCCCGGCTCCTTCCGCGATGGTTCGACAAGTTTCTAGTCCGGTATTTTCCCGGGTCTTTTTCGAGCATGTATGGCTTTTAAATACTCTTAACCAACACGCGAATAGGCCATCTATGTGTCGGGAATTTTACGGGGTGTAACAGATTTCTGCCGACACTCCCAAATATTTTTTCACTCGTTGGCCATTCACTTTGAATCGCATCCTATCATCTCTTTCAAGCTCAACGACTCCATTCTTGAAAACTTGGTACACCTTAAAGGGACCCGACCACTTAGATTTAAGCTTTACGGGAAATAATCTCAGCCTAGAGTTGAAAAAGTAGTACCCGCACTCCCTGGGTAAATTCCCTTTGCCAGATTTTCTGATCATGATAGTAATTCATTCGGGTTGTGTATATTGCAGCACTTTCATAAGCCCTCATCCTAAACTCTTCCATCTCATTGGAATTTTTCCCTCACCCCTGAAAGACATTCCCCCAATCAAGGTTTAAACTCTTCAAGGCCCACATGGCCTTATGCTCCAATTCCACCAGCAAATGGCAAGTTTTTCCAAAGACCAATTGATATGGGGACATTCCGATTAGCATTTTATATGCGGTCCAGTATGCCCACAGGGCATCATCGAGTTTCCTTTCCCTATCTGTTCTATTGACATTGACTGTTTTAGTCAAGATAGACTTGATTTCCCGATTGGACACTTCTGCTTGGCCACTGGTCTGAGGATGATAAGGCGTAGAAACATTGTGCTTTACACCATACTTTGCTAGCAAGGCACTAAATAAGCGATTGCAAAAATGTGATCCTCCATCACTAATGATAGCTCTAAGGATGCCAAATCGTGAGAAGATATACTTCTTCAAAAAGGCTGTCACGCTCCTCCCCTCATTGTTGGGCAATGCCACAGCTTCCACCCATTTAGATACGTAGTCAACGGCCACCAAAATACAAGTGTTTATGTAAGAGCTCACAAAAGGCCCCATAAAATCAGTTTCCCATGCATCAAACAATTCCACCTTTAGGACTGGTGTCAAAGGCAGCTCATGTCTCCTAAAAATACTTCCTGTTCGTTGACATCGATCACACTACTTAATAAAGTCATGGGCATCCTGGTGGAACGTAGGCCAATAAAATCCACACTTTAGCATTTTTTCCGTTGTCCTCACATTCCCGTAATAGCCTCCAACCGGTGACGAATGACAAGCCTTGAGGATTGGCACCATTTCAACCTCTGAGACACATCTATGAATTATAACATCAACACAACTATGAAAGTGGTACAGGTTGTCCCAATAAAACTTCTGAACATCATGCATAAATCTCTTCTTTTGGTGAAAGGTCAATCCTTCGGGAGTGATGATGCTCTCCTAGTAATTAGCAAAATCTGCGAAGCAAGGTGTTAGATCATGAGATGCAGCCAAAATATGCTCGTCAGGGAAGTCATCATTAATCTCCTCATATACACCCGACTTACCATCTGTCTCTAGGCAAGATAGATGGTCAGCTACTTGATTCTCGCATCCCTTCCGGTCCTTTACTTCAAAATCGAATTCTTGGAGCAAAAGGACCCACCTAATAAGCCTGGGTTTAGCATATTTCTTTATCATTAAGTATCTAAGTGCAGCATGGTACGTGTGCACCACAACCTTGGTCCCTAGCAAGTATGCCTGAAAATTTTCAAATGCAAACACTACTACGAGAAACTCTTGTTCTGTCACTGTGTAGCTTGCTTGTGCATTATTTAGGGCTTTGCTGGCATAGTAAATAGGGTGAAAAATCTTTTTCTTTCTCTGTCCAAGAATTGTCCCTAACTCTACACCACTGGCATCACACATTAATTCAAAAGGTTTCAACCAGTCTGGTGCGGTGATGATTGGGGCTGATACAAGCTTCTCTTTCAATTCCATAAAAACTCTCCTACAATCCTCATCGAAATTAAACTTTGCATATTTTTTAAATAATTGGAATAAAGGATGTTCTATATTGGATAAGTCTTTGATAAAACGGCGGTAAAATCCGTCATGTCCTAGAAAACTCCTAATGCACTTCATAGTTTTTGGCGGAGGTAATTAAGCAATGGCATTAATTTTAGCTTGGTCTACCTCAATCCCTTTCTCGGTATTGTACCCCAGAACAATATCTTCTTTTATCATGAAGTGACATTTTTTTCCAATTAAGTACCAAGTTCGTTACCTCGCATCTTTTCAACACCTCTTCTAGGTGAACCAAACAGTCTGCAAATGAATTTCTCATAATCGAGAAGTCATCCATGATGACTTTCATAGTTTCTTCTATCATGTCCGAAAAGATTGACATCATACACCTCTGAAAAGTGGCTGGAGCATTGCAAAGCCCAAAGGGCATCCTCTTACATGCAAAAGTTCCATAAGCACATGTAAATGTGATTTTATCTTAATCTTCTGGAGTAATAGAAATCTGATTGTAGCCCAAGTATCCATCAAAAAATAATATTCTTTCCCATCCAAGCGATCTAGAATTTGGTCAATGAATGGGACTGGAAAGTGATCCTTCTTGGTCCATGAGTTCAACTTGCGGGTCCATACACACCTTCCATCTGATAACTGAACGTGTTGCAATCAACTCATTCTTTTCATTTGGTACCACTGTAATTCCCCCTTTCTTCGGCATACATTGGACTGGGCTTACCCAATTGCTATCAGCTATTGGATACATAACTCTAGCATCTAACCATTTGATAATTTCTTTATTGACTATCTCTTCCATCGGTGGATTCAAGCATCTCTGATGCTCAACTAAAGGGCTACAATCTTCCTGAAGGTTGATCTTGTGAGTACAAATACCCGGAGCTATACCAATGATATCAGCTATAGACTACCCTATTGCTCGGATATGCTTCCTCAAAACTGCTAGAAGTACTTCCACTTGTTGGCTATTGAGCTTAGCTGAGATAATCACCGGGAGTGTCTCATTTGTCCCCAAATATGCATACTTCAAATGAGAAAGTAACGGTTTGAGCTCTAAGATCGGTGGTGAAATGATGGATGTTGTGATGGTGGATTTAACCGATTTTTGAGGTTAAGATCAAGTTTCTTTGGTTAAAAGGAGTAGGTTCCCAACCCTTTGCTAACATGACACACCTCTTCCAACCCTCCACTGTTCAAGAAAATGGCTTCAAATGTTTCTTTCAAAATTTCTTCTTCCACCCCTATTCTATGGCTTCTTCCTCATTGGTTGGGAGTGGTAGAGTATTTTCTTCCTTCATCGCCTTTTGGGTTGTCATATGAGTTTCTAACAAGTTCATTTTGTCTTCTAACTATCTTTCATGGTCCTTCACCTTTTGAGTGAGATCCAAAATATCACTTCGCAACTCCTGAATCCCTGAATCAGTCGAAACAACTCTCTCAAGCACAACCTCAAACATGCTTTCAATGCGGGATGCAAAGGACTCTTCACTCCCTTGACTACTTATTTCAACTGTACGGAGTTCTGACCTTGATTTTCATTATAAGGATACTAATAGCCCTGGTTAGCTTGTTGATACGTCATATGAAAACCCATCATACAATTTGCTAACAACTCGATTTTCTTCATCAATTCCATTAATAGAGTGTCTTTTCTCTCCACCCTCCTCTACATTTCATCCATCAATCAGAGAGATTCAACATAAGACGCCCCTTCGGGATTTTGAATTAGCCTTTTAAAGGGGCTCATTATCACACTAATAATAATTCAATAATGGGAGAACAAAACACAAGATGCTAAATTAATTTAACTCAACAATCAACTAAGGGCTATCTAACACCATTCCCTAGCAACGATGTCATTTTTGATAACGTCTAAATTCACTCTTTGTAAAAAGAGAGTGTAAATGATCATTGGCAAAATAAATATACCCGATGAGTATCGAGGTCGAATCCCATAGGGAATAGTACTTAGATGGCATAAAAATTATTTATCAAGTCAAACTAAGAAGTATCATTGTATTGAAAACAAACAAGTAAGAATTTGGGGGTTCAAAAGATTACAATTAAAATGCAATAGCAACTATTGATCAATCAACAACATAACCAAATTAAATTACAAATGTGAGCAAGAGCTAGGGGTATGCTATTGAATGGGGCTTCAATTGGACTAGAATTGAGTAGGCAATCAAATTATTACTCATAAATATAAATAGTCATGGACGAGGTAGCACCCGATGTTTTTCAACCACTAGGGTGCCTTTTGCCTCGGGTTTTCTCAAATTTCAATGTCTCAAATGATATATCCATTAAGACCTGGGTAAGATTTGAGCTATTTCTAGCCTCAAATGTCTCATGGGTGAATGATTATAGGTTTTAGCTACCTCTGGACTAACCCCACATATTCAACACTCAATTATCCACCTTGTTTTCTCACCTATATTCAATTTTCTTTTTTTCAAACAAAAATAGAGTAAGTAAACATAACTCATATTTGCAACTATGAGTAATTTAATTATAAATTGGGAGAAAACAATATATTTATATTAAATGAGTAACTCTAAGATTAATCTAGAAATACCCAATCCAATTTAACCCCAATTCATGTACACACCTCTAGCAAAGAGATTTAGCTACTCATTGATGAGAAATACAAAATTATATCAACAATTAAAATGATGAAATTCATCATCAAGAGTTAAATTCAAGCTCACAATTGTCTTCAATGGAGGTTTTTTACCTTGAAGAAGAAGAAGAAAAAGCTACTCAAAATTTCTCTCTCTAACTTTCTACAAATCTGGAATGGAATAATATGGTACTTTCTAAGAAATGTACAGAAATAGGTCAAAAATGCTCATAAAATACCATGCTAGATGATTTTTTCCATCCTACAGGCGGTGTCACTTGAGAGTCACCGACATTCCGCCGGTGCCCATCCGCGGAACGCCACTGCGTCACAGGTGGGGGAAATGATTCTTGGTCTAGCCGGCGGTTCGCAGGTGCTTACCCATGTTCCGCCAATGCACCTTCCACTCTTGTCTAGGTTGCTTCTGCAATTCAGCCAGCGTCTTGCCGGCTCCATCTGACGGAGCGTCGGTCCCATCTGGTCAAGCTTCAGTCCTCTTATTTAATTTTCATGCTTTTGTCCAAGTTATTGCTTTTTCTCCTTAAATTAAATACCTGCAAAAACTAAAGAGAGAAAGAGCATAAAGTCCTCTCAAATGACTTGAAAACTAAGCAAAAACTCATGTTTAAAAGCCAAATGAGTTAGTAAATTACCAACTCATCAGATAGACACTAGCGTAACTCGTCATATCTCAGGTGATCAAAATTATTTTAAAACCTATGAATTAGTGGGGGACGATAAATTTTTGTATATGGGAAACTCATCCTCCGCTAAGGTTGTGGGAAAAGGAACTGTTGAACTAAAGTTTACTTTCGAAAAGATCGTCACATTGATGGACATATTGCATGTTCCTGATATTCGAAAGAACTTGTTGTCAGATACACTTCTTTCGAAGTATGATTTTAAAATAATTTTCTGAGGCAGATAAATTTATTTTGTCTAAAAATGGTATGTTTGTTGAAAAAGGCTATGCTACAAATGGAATGTTCAAACTCAATATTGATAATGAAAATATTTTTGCTTATATTATGGAGTCCTAAATTTATGGCATGAACATCTTAGTCATGTGAATTTTAGATCAATTCAACTTATGGTGAATGATGGATTAATTAAAGACTGTGGAAAGGATCATACTACTAAGTCTCTTACTTGTAGTAAATGCAAGATAACAAAGAAGCCCTTTAATATAGTTGAAAGGACATCCACACTTTTGGAAATAATCCACACTGATATTTGTGAGATAGATTGTTGTAAAGTCATTGAAAGATATATTTTATCACTTTCATTGATGATTACTCAAGATATACATATGTCTTTTCATTAAAAATAAAAGATGAGGCATTTGAGACTTTCAAAAAATATAGAGCAGAAGTTGAAAATAAATTGAGTTTGAAGATTAAATCAATTAGATCTGACAGAGGGAGAGAGTACTTAAAATCAAATATTTTTTTATTTGTATGAAAAAAAGGCACTGAGAAACAGTTGACTATGTCTTATAAACCACAACAAAATGATGTAGCAGAAAGAAAAAATAGAACCTTCGTAAAAATGGTTAATTCTATGCTTTATGGATCTGGTATGTCTGGAAATATTTGGACCGAAGCCTTATTTTCAGCCTTTCATAATTTGAATTAAATTCCTTTCAAGAAACATGATGTATCTCCTTATGAACTTTGGAAGAATCGAAATCCAAATATAAATTATTTTAAAGTATGGGGTTGTTTGGCTCATGTTATATTACCAGATTAATATATGACTAAGATTGGTTATAGAGGAATAGATTATGTGTTTATTGGTTATTCTCAGACCAGTAAGATTTGTAGATTCTTAAATCTTGAGACCCCAAGCCCTCACACAATTATTGAATCTTTACATGCTAACTTTTTTGAGCATATACTTCCTAAGAAAAAAGAACTTTTGGAACAAGATGCAAGTTCTTTTATATCTCCTCTTAAAAGAAAATTAGTTGAGCCCTTGGAAGAAAGTCAACCAAGGTGTAGTACAAGATCAATTAAACCAAGAGACTTTTGACCTAATTTTCAAGCCTATACAGTTGAAAAAGATCCTGAGAGTTATGCTGAAGCAATGTCTTCACAAGATACTCTTTTTTGGCGCAAAGCTATTGATGATAAAATGCATTCTATCATGTCAAATAATACATGGATTTTATCAGATCTTCCTCCTGGATGTAAACCTATTGGTTATATATGGATTTTTAAGAAGAAATTAAAAACTGATGGCACTTTAGATAAGTATAAAGCTCGCTTGGTAGCAAAAGGTTTTACTCAAATGAAAGATATTGACTATTTTGATGCCTTTGCACTTGTAGCTCAGATGAAATCTGTTCAGCTCTTTATTGTTTAGTAGCAATTCATGGTTTGATAAAATGGATGTGAAGATAGCATTTCTAATGGAAATTTAGATGAAGAAGTTTATATGAAACAACAGAAGGATTTGTCATTACTAGTCAAGAAGATAAAGTTTGTAAGCTTCTTAAATCTCTTTATGGATTAAAACAAGCTCCAAAGCAATGGCATGAAATTTAGAGAACTCATAATTTCTAATGGCTACATAATCAATGGTGGTGACATTTGCATATTTAGNCAATGGTGGTGACATTTGCATATTTAGTAAATTTCAAGAAAATTCTGGTGTTATAATCTGTCTTAATGTAGACGTCATTTTGATCTTTGAAACTAATATTGAAAGAGTCAAAGAAACAAAATATTTTCTTGTTTCTCAGTTTGAAAAGAAAGATATTGGTGAAGCTGATATAATTTTGGGCATTAAAATTATAAGATCAGCTAACAGTTTGACTCTTACTCAATCAAGTTATATTGAGAAAGTTTTGAAGAGATTTGGTCATTTTGATGACAAACCTTTCCTACATTGATCCTAGCGTCAAACTAGTACAAAACTCTATTGATGTTCTTGATCAGTTGACATATTTTCAGTATCCTAGCGTCAAACTAGTGCGAAACTCTAGTGATATTCTTGATCAATTGACATATTTTCATATTGTTGGGAGTCTTATGTATTTCATGCATTGTACAAGGCTAGACATTTGTTGTGCAGTAGAATCTTTGAGCAAGTTTACAAGTAATGCTGGATTTGATCATTGGAATACCTTAATTCGTGTTTTAAGGTACCTGAAGGGTACGATAAATGTTGGCCTACATTGTTCTACCTTTCTAGCAGTTCTTGAAGGCTATAGTGATGCTACTTGGAACTCTGATCTAAATGACTCTAAATCTATTACTGCTTAGATTTTCACTTCGCCCGGAGTAGCAATCTCTTGGAAATCAAAGAAGCAAACGTGTATTACTCACTCAACCATGGAGCCGGAATTTATAGCCATGTCTTCTGTGGGAGAAGAAGCTGATTGGATTCAAAGTATGTTGAGTAGATATTTCTCTGTTGAGTAAGCCAATACCACCTTTGACTATCTATTGTGATAATAAAGCTGCTATATTTCGGGCTTCAAGTGATTGTTATGATGGCAAGATCGAGACAAGTTCGTCTCAAACACAATCATGTGAGAAGATTATTGGAGGATGGCATAATATCGCTTCAATATGTGAAGTCTAGATTTAATTTAGCAGATCCTTTGTCTAAAGGGTTAGGCAAAGAGTTAGTGGTGGAAACTTGTAAAGGAATGAGAATAAAACCTGTTGTAGATTAATTATACTTTATGGTAACCCTACCTAATAATGTAGTCTTAGGTTCAAAGGGAAAAACAAATAAAGTTACAACTGTGAAAGCACATCAATAAAATTTCTATTTCCTAAAAGAGTGAGTAGATGTGCATAGGTTTAGATTCTTTTCCCTTAATAAATATATGAGACCGATCTCGTTTGGAGTTAGTAAGAGAAGTCTTGATATATTTATTAATATTCCTACTAGAGAGGAGGATGAGATTATATTCTCAAAGTCTATAAACCGATTTCGATTGAAGCGTGTAAGAACACTCTTGACAGATTTATCGATATATTACCGTAAAGGAGGATGAGATTAAATTATGTTAATGAATTCATAGACTATTTGGTCGGAGAGTGCAAAGTTACTCTTGATGAATTTACTGCTCTAAGTGCAAAGTGGAGGCCGCTTCAATAATATCTTAACAGGGTAATCTTAAAGCACTTAGATATACGAATTTAGGACACATGGCTGTAAGATGTCAAAGGATTTTAATTTTCACCAGAACATTGTAATGTGCATGGAGTATTTTTCTACTTCATTCAATGAGCTGGTTAGTTTAAAATTCATTCACTAAGTAGTCAATGACTTAGAAAGTCTTCACTAGCTAATGGTTCAAGTCCAAAAGACACCATTATTGATGCATGTTACTAGATTAATGTGTTAATCTTTTCAAAATAAAATTTGTTGAAACATGTGGGGGATTGTTAGAAGTAATGTTTCAATTAATTTTTGAAATTGTTCATCTGATAAAAGTTTTTCATTTCCAAAACAAATGAATGTGAATTCATTCTTCATTTAGTTTTTTACATTTTAGGTTCTTGAAAGATATGTTACTTTAACAAAATACATAAACCTATTAATGTTATTTACTTAATGAAACTTATTTTCTTTGAAGAACTTTTATCTTATAAATAGTGTTTCTTTTCTTTGAAAAGGCAATCACTTCAAAAAAATACTTTCCCTTGAAAATATTTGAAACATTGATCAAAAGGTGAAATCACCGATTCAAGAATAGAAGAGCAACGTTCTTGAATGCTACTTGTTTTGTGGCTTAATTGAATCCCGAAGATAGAGTTGTTGTTTGTTCTTCCTTTTGCTCATAGGAGAGACTCCAACTATTTTTAAAAAGCGTCTTGACGTGCCTCTAAGCCAGGAAAATTTTATTTTGAATTTGTTATACTATTATCCCTCTTGTTCTATCATCCTTAAGATCCATGATAACTCATTTTTTATAGTCTATTATCAACCTAAAAGTAAGTCAATGCTTGTTGTCACAATGTCTATTATAGAGCCAATATACACTGAGCATTATTTTCATTCACTGGCCATAATTTTCACAACTGTAATAAAAAAAATCTAAAATCCTACATGTTTCAAACTCTTCCATTCTATTTCTTGATCAACTCCTCCATTCTGTGCTATTTTAAACTCTTAAAATATCTTAGTCATCTCAAATATCCCAAGCACAAGAGTCTAACGTTTGTTTCTGTGGTGAATATACTATCTTGAAGATATCACTTACCCCAAGAAATTCAAGTCGCAAATTCTATAATTTTACAATTGAAAATATTAGTTTTTATTTTCTAAGATATGTGTTTCACATGTGGTTTTAGTATAAAAGTCTCTTATTGTTTGTTATTTTGTTTAGGATAATGGTGGATGCGATTATTTCATGTGGATTGAGTCATGCCACGATGCAGCAATAGAAAAAGAAATTTAGAATGAGTCCAGGACTTAGAAGAAGTCCATTGAGACCTGAGACATCAACATCTAAGGCTTAACCAAGTTTGAAATTAGGAAAGACTCAAAGAATCTGAAGAAAAGAGAGATTTGTTCAACACATTATTAAATGAATCTGAAGATAAGAAGGATCACTTGAAAGATATGCTGAGAGATATCAGAATAGAGAGGGATCAATTATGTGGCCAAACAAAAAGAGAACCGACTAAGAATGTTGATTTATCATTTATTATTGATGTTTGCTATTTGAAAATGTGTCATAGTTCTTTTTTTGCTAATTTATTCCACTATATAGAGTGTCCAACAGCCTTTTATTAAAAATAAAAAATTTCTTACATGAATAAATACAAGCAAAGGGGTTAGACCTTATTTTACCCTTTCTAATGAAAATGTGTAACACTGTTATAGTGAAATTGATTTTTTTAATTTGAAAGTGTGAAGAAGTTTGAACAATATGAAGAAACTTTTGTTATATGCAAAAATATATGTGTTTGTCCTCACATTTCTCAAATGTTATAACTTCTCCATTTAAGTTTGTGTATAAATTTTTATTCATAGTCGATAAAACTAAATATCGAATAATAATTAGATCAACAAATATTATAGTAGATAATAAGATTTGGTTTTATCAATAGACAATAAGGTTACAATGGTTCAATCTTAACATATTTTAACATATTCAAGATATTTAAATGCATTCATATTCATAAGACAATAACACACTTATATAAAAAGATCGTAATGATACAAAATTAACATAATTTAAGCTAATTATTTGTCACATTATAATTTAAACACATCCAAAATTATAAAAGTAATCAAATTAATAATTTATCAACCTCCATCGCACATTCCAAATACCAAATTACTTGTTCGATACATTTCAATGATCACATTACTTATTTAAATTATTGATATGGGTGGCAATATCCAACACCCTGTCAAGCTCACCATTAGCTTGACTCGTATCGCCAACAACGCCGAAAGTTCATTCATCAATATTCTTTTTATTGACCACGTCTTGTGGTTGTACCTCTTTTTTAGGGACATCTAAGAATCCCAGGAATAAGTAAAGAAACATCCTCTCATTTGTTAATACTCTTTTTAAGTGTGGAAAAAACTTCATATGCCCATGTCCACATATATAATTTTAAAAAAAGAGTAAGTAAATAACACACATTCTATAATCACTGCCTCATTGGTTGATAATATTTATTATGAATGTCAAGAAAAAGTCAAAGAGTGCATAAGCATTCTCCCAATCAATGTGTGTCTTGTGTTGTTTGTGCATGTCTACCTTGTTCTTCAAGTAGTTTAAACTCAGGTTAAAGCATATCTTTCTCCAAGAATATTTTTCGAAGAGCTCCAAAGAATGCACCATTTTAATTAATCTCATGTCTACAATCATGGACCACATCTCTCGCAAGCAAGAATGTATGAAGAAATCACACAAGAAAATATTTTAACTTTTCTCTTTATTTAGCTTACTTCTCTAAGCAGCGACAATAGCATGTCTCTTGTAACCCTCTTGTAGTGGATAACCTTTTGAAAAAGGCTTCACCATTCTTAAATACCTTGTTCAATCTAGGAAAAAATCACCAACTTAAATCGGTCATTAAAGCAAATTCGTTCAACCCAAATTGCACTAGCTTGTCATTCACATGGAATCATATCTCATGCTTCTTCTTCTCATCAACATGAAGAAGAAACATATGATGCATCATCAGTCGATTGAATTTGTTAAAGTGCTTACACGACTTTTTAAATTGATCAGAACAAGAATACTTGAACTTTTTCTTAAATTTTTAATCTAACAACACTTGTTTAAAATCATAAGAAACCTTAACCTCGATCTTACAGAATTTTTTGCTGGGGAAGTAATAAATTCTTCCAGTCAAGTAATCACACCATGTTTCTCCTTATTAATATCTTTTTCACAATATGATAAAAATATGTGATCATCTTCCTCTACTTTAATAAATCCCTTAGTACCAACCTTAAAAACAAGTTCAATACCATCACGATCACTCTCAACTCTATCTCCTCCATCACTATCCCCACAACACTCATCAATCTCAGACATGATATTGAGATGGTTTCAATTTCAGCTTCTGCAGTTCTTTTTCTTTTTCCATCTTGTTTTATTTTTTCACCTCTTCTTTTTTATCACGAGGTCTTTTGATATGACTAGAACAAGTTTGAACCATAAGAGAAGAACAATGAATTTTTCAAAATAAAACAGAAAAAGCACTATCGGAACAAGTAAAATATGTAAAAGTATCACATATTTTTTATAAATAGGCTGAAGTTCAAAATCTGGTAATAGAGCAGGATGAATTTACAATAATAAAAATAGAAAAATAGCACTGCTGAAATAAGTAAAATAAGTAGAACTATCACATATTTTGATAAAAATAGGCTAAAATTTGAAGTCTAATAATAGAACAAGATGAATATGCAATAAGAAAAATAAATAAAAATAACACATACATCGACTAAAAAAACAAGCTAAAGTTTAAAAAAAAAATTAAAATAAAAAATTTATGAATACAAGGGTTGATCAAGTTTGAAAAAAAAAGAACTTTTATCAAATTTCAAGACAACATAGAGCTCAAAATGCTTCACTAAACTTGATGGCAAATGCAAGTTATATCTTCGGAAGACAAGTGGAGAGCTTTGATCTTGGAGGAGAAGAGAAATCGACTGAAGAGATTGAAAGAAAATAGAGCAGGAATGAGTTTAATCAATAAGGAGAGTGAAAGAGACTTACACGTATTTTAGGAGAAGAGAAAAGACTTAAATATATTTTTAACAAATTTGAAATCTTACTCCAAACTCTTTAAAATTATAAAAGAAATTTTGAGTATCCTTTTTTAACCCTAAAATACAAAAATAAAGGAAAAAGAAATTCAGTGTTTATTTGCCAATTGAATTTTCAAAGTGTTTTCTGTTGACAAATCTTCTCAACTATTCATGAAAATTTTGTTGGATAATGGGTGATAAAATTAAGGAAAAATAGACAAATTTACCCCTCTTCTTTCGAAATTGGCTAATTTTATCGTTCGTCATACTATTGAGTCATTTTTATCCCGCTTTTATGAAAGTTTTCATTTATACCCTTCATTTAACAGAAAACTCAAATCAACATAAATAACCCATTTAAAAAAAATAAAACTCATATCCTAATCTGATCCGCCCGTCCCGACCCATCTTAACATAATAACACCTACCCAAATATCCAACATAACACCATTTTTGCTGCTGACAAGCAAGCTGGAGTTGAAAACAACTCTCGCAGAAATGAATACTCATAATTATAATCATAATCTCCTTTGAGCTCAAGAAAAAAATACTCACATTTACAAACAAATTCATACAAAAACAAGATGCACGAAAAATGGGATCTTGTGTGATACAGGTTAACAAGTAAAGGGGTCAGAACATATATCACACAAACTTCTAAAAACCATCTTAACGTGAAACATGGACTTGATTGGCAATCTTGAAAGAATCTCATGTCGGGTTTTGGATCCTTTTTCCTTTCGTATGTGAATAAATAAAAGTCCAATTTAGATTAGCCCACTTTTACCAATAAGCCCACTATCATGGTTCATACATAAGGCCTCTTTAGATTTTATTTTAAATCAAACAATAGAAAATTACAACAGGCATATAAAAAGAAAAAGGGCAGATTTTCGCACATAAAGTTTCAGCCCTAGCAGTCCGCTTCAAATTGTGATTCTCGCTTTGTTTCTTTTCCGATTGAGTTGATCATATATTATTTTTATCATCTTAATCTTTGATTTCGAACTGGCAAAAGTGGATTTGGAGTCTTGTAGCTCCAGATTTTTTGCTTGTGAACAGTAGCTGCATTTTTGGTGATTTTGCTCCTTTTCTTCTCTAGTTTTTGATGCTATCTCTTTATATTATTGCTTGTTGTTTGGCACTTATTTTGTGGACATTTTGGAGAACATTATTTTAACTCTTTTTTATTATAGTGGAGTTTTGGTCCTGTGATTTTTTACTCTTCACACCAAAGAGGTTTTTCCATGTAAATTTGGTGTCTTGTATGATTGGTTTATTTTTTCTTTTGATATTCATATTTGTTGGTAATTAGCTGCTTCTCAGGACTATTTAAAATTTTATTTGATGTCTCCTCTTGGTTCAAATAGATTGTAAAAATTTAGACTTGGGTATTCTTCCGCTGCTACCTTGACGTGCACTTTTGTTTGTGCTTTATTTTTTCCAATAAAGTGATATCAGAGCTTGTGCTTATTGTTGATTGTATATTTGAATGGTAGAGGCAAATATGAGTAAGATGGTGTGTTTGAATGGTAGCAATTATTATATTTGAAAAGGCAAGATGAAAGATCTTCTATTTGTCAGGAAAATGCATTTACCTGTGTTTGCTTCTAATAAAATCGAATCTATGAATGATAAGAATCGGGAATTTGAGCATCTGCAGTTTGTGGCTATATTAGACAATGAGTTGAAGATAATGTTAGAAATCATATTGTGAATGAGACACAAGCTAGAAGTTTGTGGAATAAACTCGAGACACTTTATGCTTCAAAGACTAGCAATAACAAATTGTTCCTATTGAAACAATTGATGAATATCAGATATAAAAAGGGCAATCCTATTTCTGATCATATAAATAATTTTCAAGGTATTCTTGACCCGCCATTTGGAATTGGTGTAAATTTCAATGAAGAAATACAGAGACTTTGGCTTCTTAATACTCTGCCAGACTTTTAGAAAACCCTTCGAGTTTCTTTGACTAATGCTGCTCCCAGTGGTGTTCTAACTATGGAATATACTAAGAGTGGTGTCTTAAATGAAGAGATGAGAAGAAGATCCCATGCCTCATCTTCTTCAGTTTCACACTCTGATATTTTGGTTACTGAAAATATGGGAGAAGCAAGTTCAGGGCTTAAAATGATATAGATAAAAGTAGAAGCAAGTCAAAGTCTAAGTGCAAGAACTTTATATGTGACTATTGCAACAAGAAAGGGCATATCAATAAATATTGTTACAAGCACAAGAGAGATATGAGACAACAAAAGAAAGATGACGATAATGAAAATCGTATTTATATTGTTGCTAAAGATGATTCTTTTGTTGCGTGTGGTGAAAATGTTATTAATCTTATTTGTGGTGAGTCTAGTTGGTTTGTGGATACTAGTGCTACTTCTCATGTCACCCCAAAGAAGGAATTATTTTCTTCTTATATTTCAGGTAATTTTGGAATGTTGAAAATGGGGAACAATGATGAGGTTGAGGTACTTGGCATTAGCATAATTTATTTGAAAAGTAAAAATGATTCTAGATTAGCTCTTAACAATGTCAAACATGCTCCAGATGTTCACCTGAATTTAATTTTCATAGGCAATCTTGATGATGAGGGTTATTATAATACCCTTGGTGGTGGCCAGTGGAAGCTTACTAAAGGCTCAATGATAGTGGCTCGAGGTAATAAGTTGTCTAACTTTTATGTATTTCAGGGCTCCATTTCTAGAAGCTCAGTAAATTTGGTGGAGAATAATACTTCATCAGAGTTATGGCATAGGAGGCTGAGTCATATGAGTGAGAAGAGGATTGATAGTTTGGCTAAGAAAAATTTACTTTTTAGAGAGAAACAAGCAAAGTTGAAGAAGTGTGTTCATTACTTAGCTAGTAAATAGAAAAGAGTTTCTTTTCAGAGTCATCCACCTTCAAGAAAGCTTGATTTGCTGGAGTTGGTACATTCTGATTTGTATAGTCCTTTTAAGGTAAAGTCTCATGGTGGTGCACTTTACTTTGTGACCTTTATTGATGATTATTCTCGCAAACTCTGGGTATTTTCTTTGATGTCCAAGGATCAAGTACTTGATGTGTTCAAGAATTTTCAGGCCTTCGTTGAGAGACAAATAGGGAAGAAACTGAAATGCATCCGCTCAGACAATGGTGGTGAATATATTGGTCCTTTTGATAACTATTGCAGAGAGCAGGGTATTCGACATCAGATAACTCCTCCAAACACTTCTTAGTTAAATGGTTTAGTAGAGAGGATGAATAGAACTTTAGTTGAGAGAGTAAGATGTTTGCTTTCCGATGCTAAGCTGTCATATTCTTTTTAGACAGAAGCACTTAATACTGCTTATTATGTTATTAATTTATCTCCTACTATTGCTTTGGATGGTGATGTCCCAGATAAATTTTGGTTTGGTTAGAATATCTCTTATGATCACCTGAGAGTCTTTGGGTGTAAAGCCTTTATGCATGTTGCTAAGGATGAAAGGTCAAAACTGAATGTTAAAACTAAGCAGGTGCATCTTCATTGGTTATATTCAAGATGAATTTGGCTATCGTTTCTGTGATTCAGTTGAGAAAAAACTTGTTAGAAGTCGTGATGTTGTGTTCTTTGAAGACCAGACAATTGAAGATTTTGACAATGCTGAGAAGGTTGATTCTTAGAGAAGTGAGGGCTTAGTTGATTTTGATCCAGTTCCTGCAACTATTGCACCTGAAGAAAAATTTTAAAATCAAGTTGATAATGAAGATAGTGATTATGTTCAAAATGATCAGCATGATATTGCTAATGCTCCAGTGTAAGATGATGTAGTTGGCCAGCAACTAGCTGCTATTGATGCTACACAGAGTTCTCTCAGAAGATCGACTAGAGAGAAAATTCCTTCATCTCGTTATTCTCCCAGTGAGTATGTACTCTTGACTGACGGGGGAGAACCTGAGAGTTTTGACAAGGCCATGGATAGTAAAGAAAAAGAAAGGTGGTTTGATGCTATGGAAGATGAGATTAAATCCTTACATGATAATCATACCTTTGATTTGGTTAAGCTTCCTAAAGACAGAAATTTTTTGAAAAATAGGTGGATTTTTAGGGTGAAACATGAAAATGAAAGCCCTGTTCCACGTTACAAGGCTAGATTAGTTGTAAAGGGATTTAACTAGAAAAAGGGAGTTGATTTTGATGAGATATTCTCTCCAGTTGTGAAGATGTCATCCATTCACGTAGTTCTAGGCTTAGCTGCAAGTCTTGATATAGAGGTTGAGCAAATGAATGTTAAAACTGCTTTTCTCCATGGTGACTTAGATGAAGAAATTTATATGGACCAGCAAGAAGGTTTTGAAGTAAAGGGAAAAGAGAATTACGTTTGCAAATTAAAGAAGAGTTTGTATGGTTTGAAACAAGCTCCTTGATAGTGGTACGGGAAGTTTGATTCTTTTATGAGTCAGCAAGACTTCAAGAAAGCTTCTTTAGACCATTGTGTTTTTATGCAAAAATATCTGATAGTGACTTCATTATTTTATTACTTTATGTTGATGACATACTTGTTGTTGGTAAGAATGCTTGCAGGATTTAGAAGTTGAAGAGTTGAATAAGTCTTTTGCTATAAAAGACTTAGGACCAGCAACGTAGATTTTTGGCATGCGGATTGTCCATGATAGAGAGGCCAAGAAGTTGTGGTTATCACAAGATAAGTACATTAAAAAAAGTACTTCGCAGGTTCAACATGGATAAAGCTAAGGTTGTCAGTACACCTTTAGCTATGCACTTCAAATTGAGCACGAAGCAAAAATGTGTCTTGCTCTATCTGCTACAGCAGTGAAGCTTATTGTTGTTGTTGAAGCTTGTAAAGAGTTTCTTTGGATGAAGATATTCTTGGGGGAACTTGGTTGTGCACAGGAGAGGTATGTGCTTTACTGTGATAGTCAAAATGCTATTCATCTTGGCAAGAATTCTACATTTCATGATCGGTCTAAACACATTGATGAGAGATATCATTGGATTCAAGATGTGTTATCTAAGTTTCTCGAGTTTGAGAAGATTCATATGGATGATAATAGTTCCGATATGATGGCTAAAGTTTTGCCAAACGGAAAGTTTGAAAAGTGTTGCATGATCGCCGGGATGGCAGTCTCCTCCACATAGTCGGGATGGGGAGAATTATTGGGTTTTGGATTCTTTTTTCATATGTGGATAATAAAAAGCCCAATTTGAATCAACCCACTTATACTCATAAGCCCACTATCATGGTGCATATATAAGGCCTCTTTAGGTATTATTTGAGATCATACAAGAGAAAATTACAGCAATCATATAAAGAGAAAAAGGGCAGATTTTCGCACAGAAAATTTCAGCCCTAGCAGCTTGCTTCAAATTGTAATTCCGGCTTCATTTCTTGTCCGATTGAGCTGATTTTTGGATATGTTATTTTTATTATCTTAATATTTGATTTAGAACTGAAAAAAGTGGATTTGGAGTCATATAGCTCCAGATTTTTTCTTGTGAACAGTAACTGTATTTTTGGGTGATTTTGCTCCTTTTTCTTCTCTAATGTTTGGTGTTATCTCTTTATATTATTGCTTGTTGTTTGACACTTATTTGGTGGCTATTTTGGAGAATATTCTTGTAACTCTTGCTGATTATAGTGGAGTTTTGGTCCCGTGGTTTTTTACTCTTCATACCGAAGAGGTTTTTCCACGTAAATTTGGTGTCTTGTGTGGTTGGTTTATTTTATCTTGCAATATTCATATGTATTGGTAATTAACTGCTTCCCACGCTTATTTAAAATTTTATTTGAAATCTCCTCTTGATTCAAATAAATTGAGAAAATTTAGACTTGGTTATTTTTTCGCTACTATCTTGTCGTGCACTTCCCAACATCTCCACCATAATCACCCTTGGAAGATCCATAAATTTGGTTCGAGAGACTTTATATTTTCTTCTTCATTTGCAATCACTCTATGCGGACATGAACTTTCTTTCAGTCTTTTCTTTTAGGTTTAGGAAAATGGGAAGTTTAAGTTGCTGATGTGGGATTCTTGAAAATTAGCATTGAGTTTGAGACACTGATAGGAACATGAAAATGCTTGGTGGTCTTCTTGGAATCAATTTTTTTTCTTTTTGCGGTTTCCTTTTGGTGAACAAAAGAGAGAGCTTTTGGCGAGGGGATTTTTGGCGTGGAAAATGATTCGGAGCTCTTCGGAATGGCAGGAATTTAATTAATGTTAAGATGGGTTGGAGCGGGCGGGTTAGATTAGAATATGAATTTTATTTTAGAAAAATGAGTCACTTATGTTGATTTGAATTTTTCTGTTAGCTTTCATACCGGCGAGAATAAATATGAACCAATAGTACGATGAAGAATAAATTTAATCAATTTTTGAAAGTAGAGAAGTAAATTTGGTCATTTTCCCTAAAATTGACCCATAAAAATATGATTTGTGTACACATAATTACCTCAAATATTTATAACTCAATTTATTTTGATTCATTCATGCTCAATCTATTTAACATAAATTTTACTAAAACATTTTTAAAATT